>ML677374.1:15173204-15287813 GCA_007922305.1 Dermatemys mawii
AGACCCACCCTGTTATCTTTAACCTGGTTCTTGCCTACCTATTTATACCTGCTCCTGGATACTTCCACTGCATGCATCCGACGAAGTGGGTATTAGCCCACGAAAGCTTATGCTCTAATACTTCAGTTAGTCTTTAAGGTGCCACAGGACTCTTTGTCACCTCTCTATTTCTGAGTATCCTAAAGTCCCTGGTAGCACAGATCTAGGAGACAGGAATTCCTGAGTTTGTCTAACCCTGTCTCTGACACTGACTTGCTCAGTGCCTGCAGGCAAGTCACTTAACTTTATTGCGGCCAAAACCATTTACCTACCTTTCAGGGGAATTGCAAGGATTAAGCAGTGTTTGGACAGTGCTTTTTAATATTTTTTTTATATATATATATAATCTAGCCAAAGCACCTATTACCTTGTCTGTTCTTGCACACCATAGTGTTTAATATAAAGCTCTAGGCTATATAAGTGATAAACATTATTAGTTTGTCAGCCCAAAGGAAACAGAAGAGATGTTTAAACCATTCAACTTTTCCTCAACTTAGAGTCCACAGGAAGAGCTGCCTTCCTGCTTGTGTACAATGTACACCCTGCTCTCTTGCCTTCTGTCTACTTACCCTGGGTTATGTAATTCACTTAACTGGAGTCAGTTACAAGTATCTCCAAGTATTTTTGTTCAGCGTTCCCCTCAATGGCACAGATGGGCAACATCTAGCGGCCACACTGGGTTTGGTTCAATCACGTGTGTTTCGTGACTTGGGCAATGTTTGTATTAACTGGGACATATATTAGATGTAAGGAAATACTAAGTGAATGGAGGAGACATACCACTCCTTTGATGTGTAATAGACAGTCTCTTTGTTGTAGTGGAAGTCTGTTTAATACCTGCTTTCACATAGGTACTAACTGGATCATGTCCTTTTAGGCTTGTATGGGCCTCAAAGCTGGGTCTGGGTGAAGCAGGCGAAGGAGGGAGTGGGGACTTCTATAAACCCCTGCCTTGTGCCATGTAGGTGTACTGGTTTGGGCAGGGGGCCGCTGCAAGCTTAGATTAACCCAATGAAGGAGGCACTGGCTAGCATTCTGGCCTGTGCATCGACACTCCGATGGGCATGATCTGCTGACTAGCATAGATGCTGCATGTGATCTGTGAGCGAAGTGCTTCTGCCCAGTGTACTGGGAGGCTGGCACTTGCAGGGTCAACACCGCTCTCCCCTGCTCCAACCAAACAGTGCAGGAACTCCGCCCGAGTCAGCTGTACCTTTCAGAATCTCTTTGGGTTGCTTTCCGATGCGTAAGTGCGTATAACCACTCCAGTGTTCTAAACTCCAACTAGTTTCCTATTTGAATGTTTGCAGGGCTCCCGGGGCAGACTGGGCCCCCAGGCCCAATTGGACCAGTTGGACTTCCAGGACCAAAGGGAGATAGGGGACAAACTGGTGAGAGAGGGCCAGCAGGGCCACCAGGTGAGTGTCTCAGAGGAACTCCTACTAGGAAGCTCCTCTTACTCTGCACATAAAGGGCCTGATCACATGGCGTGCTGAGTATCTTTAGGTCCCATTGAATCAGCTCCCACTGATCAGTGAATGATGGGGGCACTCGGCCCCTCCAGACTGGGCCCAAAGTTTTAAATTACCATAGACACCCCCTTAGCTCATCCATTTAGCTGAAGAGCGATTATTCTGGGGTGCCAGCAGCACCCAAGAGAAGATGTAAAACCAGTCTCTGTCCAGCTAGTAAGCAGAGAAGAGCTTTCTTCCTGTTTAGCCCTTTCACTCCTGCATCCTGCAAGAGGGGAGCATGCCTAGTTCACGGGGAGGAATTTTGCTTCTCTCATCAGGTATGTCAAGCAATCAGATGATTAACATTGAAACAATAATGCTGTCTACATTAAACGACAGCCCTTCTGAGAGACAGCCCTCCCAGCCCTTCTGACCACTTCTGTTATTGAGCAACGCCATTTCTAGACCTAGAAGAAATTCTTTCCAGCAGCTTGGTGGGCTTTGTACTTCGTCTTTTTCCAGTGCATCTGCCAGCGTGTCTCCAACTTGACAAATCTCTCCTATTTCTTTGCAGGGCTTCTGGGACCTCCAGGACCAAGAGGACTTCCAGGAGAAACTGGGATCCCAGGACTTCCGGGACCTCCGGGGCCACCTGCCACTCCAGGCCTTCCGCTCACTGTCCAACAAGGGGTTCTCTACTCTCTGCAGCCCACAGCTGAAAAAGAAAGTAGGTTTCCTTCAGTGTCCACATCTTTCCGGGTGTATCTGAGAGTGACAGGCTGGTAGCCTGTGCAGAGGAAATCAGATGTTTTTCTCCCCCTCCCTGCCCAGTACTACAGTCTCCTAGCCTGACAGTCCAGGACAAGGAAGTGTTTTGCTCCTTCCCTTCCTGTAGGCAGAGGGGCATGAATTTTGGTGCACTGGCTAGTTTTTTTTAAATATCATACTTGTTTGTTTAGTTATATTTTTAAGAGCGTAGAAAAGGGACATTTTGCACATCAGTCTGTGCCCTGTCAGGTTTGGGCTTGCTCTGGTTGCTTTTGGCAGGGAGTTCCACTGCTCGGGTCCAGTAGCGATACTTTGAAACTCAGCAATATCTTCCCTTTGGCTAGTAAAGTGCTGGAAAACTAACGCACTACCCACCCTACCCCTAAACAGGGCCAACGGTTCTACTCACGTCCGGCTTCAGAGTCAAAATATTGTAATTACAACCACAGGATTAATAAGCGTCTTTGTGTCTGATAATTATCTATGGATTTCCTTCCCCTCCACCTACCTCCCCTTCACAGTCCTTTTCCTGGAGGAGAGTGGATGTATTTTTAATTTGCTAAAGATTTTAGCAGCATCGTTCTGTCTTAAATTATTTAGTGTGTTATGGGCAGGATTAAATTAATTGTGGTTCAGTGCCAGGCTTTTAGCAAAATGTAACGTGAACTACTATATTCACTATCACTAGGAGATTTGCATTAAATTCACTCCGACTTCTTAGAGGATCATACCAATTACTGTGTGTTGATGCAATAGTAACATTGTATAGCTCCATAGAGTCTTTCATCCCATTGGATCCCAAATCACTTTGAAAATGACAGAGGTACAGAATTACTGAAACGCTGCCTGTTCTTGGAGGACAGCAATCAACCAGCATGAAAGTGGTAGGGAAAGAATTAACTCTGACAGATCTATATACTTGTGAAAAGTGCTGTGTTCTCCTTGGTAGCCCTGAAAACAGCCAGGATCCTAGTCTCATGAAAGAGGCATACTGCATGGGACCCAGTTTCTCTGCCTTGGAAGAATGATTTTACCCAGTCATTCCTTCCAGGAATATTTCAAAGCTGAGACCTAATCCTGTATTTAGTGACGCCAATGAGAGTATTGCCACTGACTTCAAATTGGCATAGAAACTGGCCTGAATGGTTGGCCCATTGAGCGATCTCCCCTTGAATTATAGACTCTACCTTTTTATTTTTTAAAAAAATTATAAAATCCCTGGCATTTCCTACTAATGAGGGTACTTTGATCAGACAGAACAATGGCAATTTTTAAACCAAGACTGAATGTTTTTCTAAAAAAATCTGTTCTGGTTCAACCATGAATTTTTTCTGGGTTCTGTTATACAGGTCAGACTGGATGATCACAGTGGCTCCTTCTGACTTTGAATCTATGAATGTGTTTCTTAAGATTGATTCAAGACGATAGTGTGTGGGCCCAAACTAAATTTGTGGGGACCCAAGCAGAAGAGTGCTCATAGGAACCCTAACATAGTCATGGTATGAGAACTTGAACAGGATAGATAGCACAGAATGTTTTGCCTGGTGCAGACACAGTAAGTTTTGAAGACCATTTATTGCTTTATCTTGACCTCTTGTTTTGGTTTCACAATATCAGAATTCCCCCTTTCCATCCCCAAAATCCTCAAAAGGAAAGTTGTTACTCACTGCCCCTTTATGTAGGTGACTACATTGCACGAGAAATTTTGCATCCTCTACTTTTTCAGTCAGATGAAATCTTTGAGACTGGAAATTGGCAAGAATCATGGCATTGGGCTGATTCCTATTAGATAAACATTCAGTACAATAGCTTGGTCTAGTTTCCACAAATGGTCAGTAGCAGTGAAATTCAATCCAGTGTATGGCCTTGCAAGATTTCTACCCCAAGTTGAAATCTTGGCTCAACTGATGCTAATAGGGATAGAACCTCACCTAGGTGCAGAGAGTGATTCTAAGCATTTTAGAGTTTCGGTCTATATCTGATCTAGACCCCATCTGTCTAATATAGATTTTCATAGAGCCTCTATCATTGTTGTAGCTAAGTGTTAAACTCTAAGCAATCCCTATTTATTTTTCCTTGTGATTAATACAAAGCTCACGAATAGGATAGGTCACTAATATGGCATGATGAGCTTACTGCAGTCATCCTATACAATTTGCCCTTTCACTCTTGTTTGATGATTTGTGTGGGTTGGTGGAAAGCTAATTCTCAAAAGCCAGTAGAAACTGGCTTTGTAAATCCCAGACAGGAATTTTTTTTTTTTAATGGAGCACATATGAAAAGCATAACCATAAGATCTCATTTGCAGACAGCAGAGGGAAGCATACCCCAGCTAAGGAGCATGTGCACCCAAGGTTGTGGGAGAAAGCTGTATCCGATTATTGTTAACCAGTGTTTGGGTTCTGCCTGATCATGGTTAATGTCAGGGTTTTATTAATCACAACAAGTTCCTGTTGGCAGCATTTTTTCAGCAGGCAAAAGCCCAAAAGTGGGAGACAAGTATTTTCTCACAGTTTCACTGCGCTGCGGTAGAGAAATTGGTCCAAGTTGTCTCTCTCAAGATCAGGTAGCGGGCAGAAATTAAGACAGGATTACTTCATTTCCATCCTGTCTCAACAAATCAAGCCTTTAATGGGGAGAATTTATCCTTAACACAGAATCATTTGAGATGGCCCAGATTCTAAACGATACCTGGTATTGCCACTGTGTCTGTAGGTAAATGGGTAACTTGCGTGCTCTGGCACTTAGAGATGGGAGGGGCAGCTTTGGATACATTCTCTTAGAGTCCCCATCAAAAAGGCTATGACGTGAAAGGAGTCTTCTCTGGGGAAAGGGAGGGGGAAATAATACCTTGCTCTGATCAGAGGGTGTTACTCTCTCTCATGTCTGCTGTGAATTGCTTTAAGATAGAAACTGCATCTTGGTACAGAGCAAGGAAGGGACATGCCTGAGGTCAACCAGCAGTTCAGTGGCAGCGTAGGGAACAGAACCCAGATCTCCTGGCTCCCCATCCAGTGCTCGATCCACTGGCCTTTCTGAGAAGAGTGAAGAGTGGGAGGGAACAAAACAGGAGAAATAAAAAAGAGAGAGATGAGACAGGGAAGGGAAAGTGAGGCGAGAGATTAAGGCTGGCATTTAGAAAACTGTTCCAGTGGCTGTAAAAGTTGTGCACATCCAGGTACCTGGGATGCCTGTGGCTGCTACAGAGGTGAACAAGCTTCACTGCCTCTCAGAATAGATTTCAGCCTGTTTTTAAGTTTCCCCCTTTCTAGGTGCTCAGATCCTTAGCCCTGCCCATATCGATTCGAACAGGTTGGCTTGTTAGAGCAGTTTTGGGCCAGCTGGGTTTGGAAAGGTCTAGAGCAACTTCTGCATTGGGGTGGTTTAAATGGGAAAGATAATCCCCTGTGTCCAACGGCAGAATTTGGCCTGTTACGTCAACAACCAGGGTAGCTGGAATTGCTGCAGGCAGCTCAGTGAGATCCACACTGGTGGGGAGGGGATCCTCCATCTCTTTGCTTTTGAATGACACTAAAACTACTCTGGGGTTGCTATTATAGCCCTGAGCTGCCTAGTGCCAGGGTCTCCTTTGACCCCAATGTGTATAGAGAGGGAAAGATCAGGGGATCCATGTAACCACTGGATCTCCCAGCTTGACATGCTGCTTTGTGGGAATACAGAGAGAGGGCAGGGGAGGCGGGGTGTGGACTCCCCAAATCCCACCCCTGCATATGGTGGATGTGCACTAGGTGTGTTGTAATTGGAGCCCTGAATGATCAGGGAGGAGAGGGGCAGGATTCTCCCCATAGGAGGAATTTAGACAACACTGTGCTGGTCCCCTTGAGCCAGCCAGAACTTTGGTGAGTTTTCTATGGCTGAGCTACCAAGGGAGGAGCGACAACAGAGTCTCACCCCAGCATGCTGCATAGCCCAAATGCTGAGCTATTAAGCTCGAGGGCTCCCCAGCAGAGTTCCTCTCCCCTCACCCCCCCATGTGTCACAATTAGAGAAGCACCTTTTGTAAATAACTTTGAGTCGAATTGATCTACGTCAGGATGGGTGGATTTGTGCGGGGTAACTCTGTTTGTCATCATCATCCTAGTCTCTGTGCCTGGAATTTTCTGCAACACACATTCACTCCCCTCAGCAACAATTAAATCCCATTAGTTTGCAAGCCCACTACCCCATCCCACTTCCCCTAAGGATGCTTAATTTTGTTGACTGCTTATTCTTTTTTTTTAAAAAAAATCCCCTGAAATTGTTAATGCATTCTCTGCTGTTCGATGCTCATTTTCCGATTCCGTCTCACTCTCAAACCCTGATGGATTTTGACATGGTCAAATAAAACTCAGATTAATTGGATTACACACTTCACTTGGGTACCTTTCCCTTTGAACATGAAAGCATTCTCAGACATTTTGTGTCTGGGTCACAAAGAAGGAAAGATGGCTACGGTCAAAAGTGATGGTCAAAGAAATACCTGTTTGAGTTTGGCCCTTATGTGTTTGGCTTTGCCCCAGGTGAGACGTAGTTCAGTGTCAAGGCATGCTGGTTACCTTCCTGGTCTCCACGGCAGTGACACCCTGTCCCTGAGGGCATCTGGAGTTATGTTTCACAGTGTTCCTTAGCATATGTCACATTGGATCAGATCATTGATCTATCCTCACTGTTGCTATTGTACCTCTATCCATGACCAACATCCATTGCTTCACTCAAGATGAAAAGCCTCCATAATGTCTAGACAGGATTCATCTCTTTTTTGGGGGATATTCTTTGGGCCAAATTCTGCTCTCATGTATGCCGGTGTAGAGTATGCAATCCACCATTGATCTTAGAGGGGTTGCTCTATATTTACATCGGTGTACCACAGTAGAATTTGCCCCTCTATGCCTGGAAAGAATCCCATCTAAGGGTAGTTCAATGAGCTAAAAATCTGGGGGGAAATGGATGTGTAGAGGTTAGAGAGCAAAGGGATGAGGAAATGGAAGTTTCTAGATTGTGGGGGGGGGAGTAGCTGGGGAAAATCTGGCTTTTCAGACGGCCGCCTGTCACAGGTAACTGCTATGCAGTATCCTGGCAGAGCCCAATGGTGGGTGAGTCTGCAGCAAAGGTGCGGTTATTTTTAAGTGCTAGATTATATTTTATATATAAATTGTTTCTTCAAGCAATACTTGGCACTTGCATCCCATTTTGCCCAAACATTTGTTTAATAGCATATACATCCATAGGCAGTGTGTTGGGCTGATATGCTGGACTCAGACACCTAATTATCTGGTGGCTGCATATTGGCTACCACATCGGTTTGGTGGCCGTGCTTTGGGCTGCTATAACGGTGCAGTAGCTCTGCACCACTGACACCAGTGTATTGAGCACAGGGAGACAGAGTTCATGTATGACTTCTTGGATCATTGAAAATCAGATCTCTTAAAGGTGACATCTGTAGGCTTTCAAACCCTGCTGCCCCCAACTATTGCTATACAATGCAGTAGCATCCTGCTCCCTGAAGGGGGCGCTATCCAGTCTGCTTTGGCAACTGGTGGCACGATTCAGTAATTAAACAAGAACACTGATTTGGAAGGAGGAGAAAATTCTTTGGGGGCAATGGGAGATGAAGTGGAAACGTACTTGATCCGGAGATGGTCTGTGCACATGATGGCCGAATGTATAGAGCCTGAAGAATGCTAGGATTGCTTTGGCGCCTCTGGTAGAAAATCACAGCTTTTTATTTTTCAGCGAGCTTCTGGATGAGTATGAGTTCCTCTCAGAACGGTCAGGGAAATTGTTCTAATGGTCAGAATTCCACCTAATTAAACACTCATTCTCTCCTTGGCCAAAAGCTCGCTCAAGCTTTCAAACAGCCCAGTGTGAAATCCTGACTGATTGGACGCTGCAGTTGATAATTTTCTGAATCATTAATTCCTCTGCTCTTCTCCACAGATGGAGAACCCCAGCTGGCTTCCACCATCATTGACACCATCCTGGCTGGCTTGCCAGGCCCACGAGGCGCACCGGGGCCTGTGGGGCCACCAGGTAACAGACTCCATCCAAGTGGACAGCTTTAATGAGGAGAAACCAAACCAAAGATTCTTCTCAGGTTGTGTGTGTGAAAAATCTAGTGGCATAGTGCATTTATCTTCTGTTTAATATCAGTGCTTAAGCCATGTCCTGATGATCAAGCAAGGTTTGTGTAGAGAGAGTGAGAGACACGCTAATCAGAAGTAATGAAAGGAAATGAGGGTGATTGAAATGCAGGTTCCTTCTTTCTAAATGTCTCTAAAACTGTCTGATTATGATTTTATCGCCAGGACCCCCAGGCACTTCAGGACCTAAAGGGCCCCCAGGACCTATTGGAGTTCCTGGATCACAAGTAAGTCATTTTATCCCATGCCTTGGTGGGGACAGGGGTGTGGGTGAGGGTGGGAGAAAGAGCAGAGCATGGAGTTTAACGCAAAGCAACTATCTCTGTAGAAAGGAGATGAAATGTTGAATTAGTAGAGCTGAGTGGAAATTGGAATTTGCATCCAGCAAGAAATTCTAGTATTTCAATACTTTGTTTTTATCTCAAATCAGGACAAAAAGCTGAAATAGTGAAATTTTTCTCAGAACAAAATGTTCTGAAAAAGATTTGATTTGGAAATGGCAAAATGCTTCATTTTGGTGTTCTTAATCTAAACAAAACATTTTGATATTCCCAGGCAAAACGTGTCGTTTTGGTTTATTGAACTGACCCAAAATATTTTGTTTCGAGTCAGTTCAGTATTAAACTGAAACTCAGTATTAAAATTTCAGTATTAAACTGAGACTAAATCTCCCATGATGCACCAAGTGGCTCAGTCAGAGGAGAGACAGTGTTGTATCATGAAATACATAGTCTGGCTAGGGATGCTGGCCCATATAAGAAAATGGGCCCACGAGATATCTGAACTGAGGCAGTTCCCATGAGGCAGTAGGGAGCACCGCAGGGAAATGCAGTTCAACAAAACAAAATATTTTGATGTGGGTTGATCAAAATATTTCATTGCATTTTTTCAGAATGGAAAATCAAAAACACTTTAGGGAAAAATCAAAATTTCCCCCAAACTGCATTTTCAGCCAAAAACCATTTGGATGGAAACATTCCTCCTCAGATCTATTAATTATATGTAGATAAAAAAAAATTATTGTAATTGGGTAGATCATACATTTTTGACAAGTAATTCCAGTATGAAAGAATGTTTTACATCAGAATGTGCATCTATCTTCTGTTTGATATCAGTCCCTCATAAAAGCTAAATCTCTTCACAGATTGAAAATTGGCTAACGAAAAAGAAATTAAGTGATGATGAATAGTTGACTAGTCAACGTGGTAATTAGTTAATAGTGGGGAACTCCAGGAGACCTATATTTGGAACAGTGTTCCAGAATGTGTAGTCCAACTGCCAATCCAAACGCTTTCAAGGACATAAAACATGGATAAAATGATAGGGAATTAGGAAAATTGGGAGAGATATAGGGGTAAGTGATTTATGCTGAGGGACATAACCTCGATTCGGATGAAGAGAAGGTTGGGATTACAGGGAATTGTAAAATCCCATTTCTCCTGTGTATTTATTAATCACTTGGAAGAAGAAATGCAGAATTGTTTCAATCATCAAATGCTATGGAGAACTGTGGGAAATTTCATATAAATATAAACACACTGGGAGATTTGGCCGCAAAATGATGGCTGCAATTTCACGTGATTAAATGTAAAGTAATGCACAAGAGCAAAACAAACAGAAGCTTCTCAGACTCTGGGCTCTGAACTTGCAGGATGTACACAGAAGGGGAAAAAGCCTTAGTCATGGTAGGTAGCTTGTAAAGATGGACAAACTTCAGCTGGTGGAAACCTGTCTAATTCTGTTGTTTTGAAGGGAGCTATGCCGATTTCCCTCAGCTGAAGGTCTGCCCAATCTTTACTAACTACAGAAGTGCAGCCTGTACTACTTTTTTTTTTTTTAAAGTGGTAATGTAACATTACAAATTTTACTGCTCAAACATGCAAAAGTTAAGGATGCCGCTCTGCTCTTATGAATTACGGGTCTTAAAATTACAGGATCTCATGATTTCTTGCTTCCCCCTCTCTTCACGTGGAGCTTCTGAGCTGTACATAAGATGGTCTTCCGACTCTTGTGGAGCACTGAGCTGCACATAAGTGAGACTCCTTCCTACAGCAGAGCTCAGATCCACAGAAGCATCAGGGTTTCAAGGCAGAGCTCTGGCAACAGAGAAGGGGCAGTACAGGCTTCTCTATCTGAGAAGACAGAGCAGGCTGCCAGCTAGGCTACCTGAAAAAATTAACACGTTAGCACAAAACTTTAACAAACATTGTCTGGGGAACCCTGCCCCTTGCCCATCTTTCTCTATGCCTCAGATATTGCACTCCCCTGCCTTTTTTAAGCTGCTACCTCTTCTCCCAAGTCTCTCTCTCACAAGGTCTCCAAACTTTGTAAGGAAATGGGAGAGCTGGATAATCACAGATTTCTATTGTTTCATATATGTCAAAAGACTAGACTGTTTAGTTTCCCATTAAGTACCAAATGAGTATTTCATCCTGTTTAATTAGGAACATCCTTAGCCAGACGACTAACGAGGGCCTAGTCATGCCCTAAGGCTAAAATTTTCATAAGTGATGGGAGCGGGCCTTGTTTTTGGGGTGCAATTTGAGACTCCCTTTGAGGCCTCTCAATTTATGCCTCCAAAATCAACCAGCACTTCTGACAGTTGCAGAGTATCTGTTTAGAGCGGATAGCTGCAAGCTACCATCTTCCTTTAGATTCTGGAGGCTATTGGAAAAAACGTTTGCTGAAACTTTGCAGGATCCCATAAAAGTTTGGCAAAGGCCATCCCTAAGGTATGAAAACATCCCAGCCGGAGGGCCACACTGAGCATACAGACCTAAGATTAATTGGATTGTACATTTGAAATCATTTTGATGAGATTCACTCATCCAAATAAACAATTTTCAAATTAAGCCCAAAGTGTGCTAATAATTTTGCTCACTGGGTTGAATAAAACTATAAAACAGTCACCAATGGAGAAGAATGGCTTTGTCTCAAGACTTCTGGTAATTACACTCCTTTGCAGATATTGATCTTAACTCTTTAACCACCCAATAAAGTCATGAGTGTTGAAAACAAGGTAGGAGGAAAAGAATGTTTCTTTATACTTTGAGTTCTGTCCTCCAACTCTCCCTAACTATTTGTAATGTGTTAGTACCCGTCCTAATGACTAATGCAAGTGTCTTAGGGGCTGCTGCTGCAAACAAGGTCTAAAGACATCTTGGTCTGTTGTTCCTTTGCATAGTTAACTGTGCAGGATAACATAAAAACCCAGTCCTGTGAATGTCTCTCCTCCTAATGGGCCAGGACTATTTCTAGAATCTTTAAGTCCCTGTTCCCATTCCCATGCAGGGGCTGATAACAAAGGAGCCAGTAGTAGCTGCAACATGCACCACTGTTTATCATTAACTGGACTGAGTCGACTGTCTGTTTCAAAGAACCCATGCCGAATAGCTATCACACTAAGTTTACTAGCAACCTGGGCCAAATGTGAACCAATAACCTAGAAATTAATCCTATTTTTCAATTTCCCATTACCAGTGCCCTCAAGACAGTTCCTCCCCCCTCCCGAACCTCACAAGGCTTTGCAGCCCTGAATACCTTGTCATCAGCTTTTAGCAACAAATACCAGTTGTTATAGTTCAATCTGTTTATAAACAAAAAATGTAGGCACTTCGAAAAGAGCCTAGCACGAGGGGTCCTGGCCCATGACTCGGGCTCATAGATACTAAGGTAATACAAAGAATAATAATATATGTGCATATTCACGGGGATCCAGCTGAGAGGTCTACAAGTGCACAAAACTCCTGAAGGCCTTTTATGATGTGTCTTTACCTTGATTCCCTGTAAGACTGCATGGCCTTCATAAATCATCCTCTGCAGGCCTTGTTATGAAGATGCACCATTTCCTTGAAAGGGCCATGTGACAGCTTACTCCTCATGTTCAACTATCCTGAATTGCAAAATGTAATTGTAGAAATCCCCAGACCATTGGAACGTGGGTGGTTATATCTATGTGTTCACTGGTGGCTGACTGTCCCTGCTGTGAACCTTGTAAAGTCATTTACACCTGTGCAAAATGCTATCATCTGATGCTTTGCCATATACTTCCTGTGTGACCTTGGGCAAGTCACTTATCTTCTCGGTGCCTCAGTTTCCCATCTATACAATAGGGATAATAGCACCACCCTGCCTCACAGGGTTGTTATGAGGATAAGTGCATTAAAGATGCTATGATAATAGGGGCCACAGAAGTACCTTATAAGATAGATCGACAAAGTCACATTTTACACTCACAAGTAAGTGACTATGCTGGCTCTCAGGACACAGAGAATCCCAGCATCTTTAATAGTAGCGGGTGGTTACGCAAGATGTTCATTGACTACTTTGTTTACTGTTCCATTCAAAAAATACATAATGGAAACTAATTTCCTCTTATCCTGCATCTTCTCTCTAGGGTGTACCGGGCTCTCCAGGACAGCCTGGGCCTAAAGGCTCCAAAGGAGATCGAGGAGAAAGAGTAAGTTAAAACTGTATCACATGTAAAGATTCAGACCAGTTCTGGGTCAGCTCCTCAGATGGTGGAAATCCACATAGGTCCATTGAAGTCAGCGGACCATCTCTGACTACGTGCTCCTAAGTTCAAAATTTGATGCAAGAATCACTGAGGGAGATCATTGCTCAGGCAGAGGAGACATGTTATTTTCACAGGATACAAGTTACTTCTGAAAATTTCAGACTAGTGAACACTTGATCCATAGATGCCTATTGGGAACGGATTCTGCTATAAACACATTAGTACCTAGCGTTTTAGATGGTTTAGCTCAGTTATGTGACTGGAAAAGAAGGGCAAAGCATGTTAGAGAAAATTAGAACTACTCTGAAACAGCCATTTTTCAGGGTCAAATAATGTTCTTAACATGTTTGCTTTTACTTCAAATTTTGTCATGTTACTGCTATCCTTGCTTATTTTGTCAAGGACTTAGAAGTGTTAATGCCCAAAATACAGCAAGAGGAGCTTACTGAGTGGTGTTTCCAAGATGGCCAAGATTAGGAAGTACCAACTCATCCCCCACCCCTGCCCCCCAAAAACCCACTTCATGTGAGAGCCTCTTACCAGATTACCAGCCCAGTGTCCAGGCAGACTAAAGAGGTTCGAAGTGGTATTTTGGATGCTTCTGCTATCCCAGGCCTCCAAAACTCTTTAGGACTGCCTGTCACTTACTGTGCTGGACTATGACTTGTGGACTACTGGTGGCTTGTGGAGACCCTTCTAAGAGGGGCTGTAGAATGAAATCTTGTAAGAATTTAGCACTGGGGGAACTGGATTGATGAGAGAGACTCCTTGTGAGGAGATTTTGTCTGCAAAGTGGAAGTACAGGATGAAAAAGTTCCCATTGATGGCATTTGCAGCATGTTCTGGAAAGGAAAGACAGCTGCATAAAAGTTGTAGTGCAAAGTTTCCAGGATGTGCCCAGAGCAGGAGTCAGGTGGCTGCAGCCTTAATGTATTACCTGCATGTAGATTTAGGTGGAGGTGAAGCTCACTACCCGGAAATCAGGTGAACAAATCATCTGCATTTGCCAATTTCTCTCCTATCTTCCTCCTCCTGTTTGCTTTTTCAGTCTGAAGGGCAAAACAGTATCTGTGAGGGCTTAGAAAGGCAAATGCCAAATGCAGTTTGATTAGTTTCAAATGAGCTTGGAGACTCTCCAAGCCCATGAGCATAATGAGTGACAGGCTTAACCTGCATTGTTCAAGATTTTACATTAGGGCAACAGCAACAATTCAAACTAGATTGTACAATACGCATACTGAAAGCAAATAAGACACAGAGGTTGCTGATAAATTTAGTGGTCTTTCAGACCTAGCTACCAAATACTGCTTATCTCTGAGATGTTTATTTCAGTTTTCAGTGAAGGCCACTTTTATTTATGAAGGGAGCTCTGTATGTAACTACACATTTGATTAGAGCCCTTTTGTAACTATACATTTGCCCTTTTTTTTATAGGTAGCTTAATTCCATAGTTTACACCATTGCTAAATATTACAGATGAGAGTTGGCTGAAAAATTTTCAGTGGAACAGTTATGTTGAAACTGAAGTATTTGACATGAAGATGTCTATTTTGATGAAGTTTGATGGGAAAGCATCTACGACTGTGTTAGACTCATTTTATTTTGAAAATATCAAATGTTTGTTTCATTTCATTTTGACTATATATAACATAACATTTCAACATTAGAAAAAAAACTATTTCGTCTTGATAAATAGAAATTGTTTAATTGCCATTCTATAAGTTAGTTTGAAAATTCTACTTTTTGTTTTGTTTTGGAACAAAAACAAAATTTTGGAATTTCCTGTGGAATGGAAATGCCATTTTTCAACCAGCTCTGTTACAGATGAATGGCAAAGCAATAATTAAAGCTTTCATTGGCATAAGAAAATAACACTTCTATAGAGGTGACATGAGATTGAGAAAGTAAATAAGAAAGTGTTGTTTACCTCTTCACACAGCACCAGAACTAGGGGTTACCCAATGAAATTAATAGGTAGCAGGTTTATAACAAACAAAAGGAACTATTTCTTCACGCAATGCTCAGTCAAGCTGTGCAACTTGTTGTCATGGGATATTGTGAAGGCCAGAAGTACAGTTGGGTTCAAAAGAGAAGATTAGATAAGTTCATGGAGAATAGGGCTATCAATGGCAATTAGCCAAGATGGGCAGGGATGAAATCTGATGCTCCAGGTGTCCCTAAACCTCCAACTGCTAGAAGCTGGGCTTTTACAACTGGGGCTGGACAACTCAAAAGCATCTGGCACCGGCCAGTCTGAAGACAGGACACTGGGCTAGATGGACCATTGGTCTGAACCAGTATTGCCATTCTTATGTTCTGACCTTTTTGTTCCCCCCACATAAATGCTCTTTCCAAGTCACTGAAAGATCTTTCTAGACATTGTGCAGGCTTTTTTATACAGATTATATCTGTTGGCTTTTGGTCATGAAATCCCTGGCCACCCTCACTGCTTTTATCATCAGTCTGTAGGAGGAAATGCAAGCTGCACCTTTGAATTAGTGTTGGCATCCCATGGACAAAGTGCAGAGACTCTGTAAACTGATGGCCAGAGCAGAACAGGGAGGGGCTCATCTTACATCAATATTTGAGGATAAACAAGATGTCTTGATTCATAGATTCCAAGGCCATGAGGGACCATTGTGATAATCTAATCTGACCTCCTCTATAACACAGGCCGTACAACTTCCCCAACATAATGACTAGAGCAGAACGGTTAGAAGAAACATCCAACCTCAATGTAAGAATTGCCAGTGATGGAAAATTCACAATGACCCTTCGTACATTGTTCCAACGATGTACCTCCTGCCACCTTAGTTCAGAAATTGCTGCTTGCTTATACTTTCGCGTGGGCCTGATTCACCCAATGCAGGATCAAAGCAACTCATATCCTTCTAGGGGGGAGAGTTGGGCCTTATTATATTTTCTTCTCATCAGTATAGAGTTCTGCCAGCAGTGATCACCAAATGTTGCACGGGTATTTCCAGTGCAGTGTTTTTGATGTAGTATCTTGCTCTAGATTGGTTTTATATGAAGAACCATTGAAGAAACAGTTGGAAAAAATTGTATATATGAAAAGGCAGCTCTACTTTTCTCACAAATGCAAAATCCTACATCCAGCTGGAAGATTCATAGCAGCAAAAAAAAGGGGGGGGGGAGGTGGGGTGTGTGGAACAGAAGTGGATATGGCTGGTCAGAATATGGACATTATATTCTGCAGGATATTAAGCATGAAATTAAAGTTTTTTCAATTTGCTTGAAACTTTTCAGATTTTTTTTAGAAAATAATTGAGCCAATTTGAATTGAATCTAAATTTTTTAAAAAATTCATTTTAGGGGTACTTCCCTCTTTCCCAGAGGTGAAAGAGAGGGTGACGGGGGAAAAGGCAGTGGAGGAAAAGAAACCCAAAAAATGGCCATTTTGATTCCATTTGATTTGAACCAAACAAATATTTTTCAAATGGGGTTGAAACTGTTGTTTTGAATCGTTTCACCCAAAACCACCCCAGAAAATGCAGAATATGAAAATTGTGAAGAAAATGGTATAATTCAAAAAGCAATTTATCATCAAAAAATGTATGCAGAGAAATTTAGTCATTCTAGTTGTGGATAAGAGGGTGAGCATGTGTGCAGGAGACGACTGAACGGGTACGTGATGGAGGTTTAAGGGAAAAATCATAATTCAATATTGCACAGTCTGTTGTTCAATGGTGAAAGCTGAACAGTCTTAGCCTATCCATTATACCATATGGAAGAATGTTGTATTTAGGAGAAAAACTCTAGGGATTTCTCCCCGCTTTAACATAGTTGATTTTTTTAAGTTCAAGAGGATGCAAATCCATTTTACAAAGATCATCCTGAGATCCTAAACCAAACTTCCCCAAACATTGAGAGGATTCAGAATTAGCATTTGAGAGCTATTACCCATTTTGCTGCCTGCTCAAATGCTAAAAGTGATAACATTGTGGGAAAAGGACTTCCACACTCTCATATGAGTTTGGTTTTTGTTAAGCCATTTTAATTCCACTGGTAAAATTACATTTTGTTCTCATCAAATGGAAAAAAAATGACACTTGCTTTATTTCCAACAGGGGCAAGCAGGTCTGTCTGGAGAGAGGGGCAATAAGGGACTGCCTGTAAGTGTTGTATGTGTGTGAGTGTCCGTGTGCACATGTGACAGACAGACAGACACATGCATGTGTGCGTGCATGTCATATCCAGCACCTTAAACACCACTTGGCTGGACTGTGACTGATACTACATGTTCTCTCTGGATACTAATACATCATCCAGGTCAGGAGACAGCATCTCAGAGAGCTGTGGAAATGGAACACTAGGCTTTATATTGAAATGGACAAAGCAGTAGAAAATACCCTGTACCTGCCCTGGGCTGAGGAGGTGGACTGCGTGATCTCATAGGTGGTCTCTATGACAGATCTAGGAGTGGAGCTATTAGTCTAGCACAGAGAGCTTGTTAAGAAGAGAAGTGAAGTGCTCCATGCACCATAGCTCTCCCCTCTGGAGGGAGAAATTGGCAGGAAAAGATTTGTGCAGTAGATAGACCTGAGGTACCACCTCTGACCTACCCAGATGAGGCCAGATTTGCTCTAGTGTCTATACTTATTTTCTGTTAGTGCCTCGTGGAACCAGTCATGGATCATGACTCTGTGGTGCTAGGTGCTGTACAAACAGTCTCTTTGTTGTGTGTCTGCAACAAAGTGCTTAGAGTCTTACCAGGCTGGCTTCTGCTGGCACAAAAGAGGGATGAGAGGGGCTGTGGCAAGATGGATGAAAACTTCCTATTAGGCTGCAATGATCATGAAAGGATCATGGCCAGCAAAGCAAGAAGGACATGGTAATCCAGGAGCAGCCCCCCAAGAGCTACCTCCTAACAGGTCTCCTGTTGACAGAACTATAAAACTGCCTCCCACGTTGGAACCCTGGACAGATGCTCTGCCCTGTGGCTAAGCCATCGAAATTCCACCAGCAAGCCTGACCTCTCCAAACCTCCTTTATCTGGAAGTCTCTTGAGAACACTAAAGTCTCTTTCTCCCACTAAATCTGGGCCGACCAGCTTCTGGCCAGGCTGGGAACCCTCTGGAACGTCTTCTCTCAAGCTAAGACTGCAGTTACGTTGGCAGTTCTGGTGAAAATGAAAAATATTCAGAAGTGAGTGAATCCAACAAAAAGTTGGGTTTGGTTTGAGTTTGGGTAGAAATGTTATGGAGCAGAGGAGGTAAGAGAGCTCTTGTTTTGCCTGACATAGTTCTCTCCCATCTCTACCATCTTGCTGTGCTTGAAATCTCTCTGCGATGCCCAATGTTGCAGAGGAGCCAAGCTCTCATCCAGCCACCTCACTCAGCAGTTCCTGGACCTTTCCATTGCTCTTTCTTTATTTAGCGTGTGGTTTACTCTGTGTGTGCCATCTGCTGCTTGGGAAACGCAGACACTTCCTGATGAGACGAGTGGATAGCTGGGGAATGTCAGACAAACTGTTGCAATAACTAGGGATCTTTCTTCAGTAAAAATGTAACGAGCGTCTTGTAGAGAGGTTGAGGGTGATGTGGCTAATTAACAGGGACTCTTGCGTAGTGGATGTGAATTTTTCTGGAAAAATAAACAGAGGCAGAGTGTGCATGTTTCTGAGTGGTTATAGTTAACTCCGTACTGGTTTTAATGTAAAGCGTTGCTTATTGGGAAAGCCTCATGATACACATGATTTTGGTCAAGGTCCAACCAGTCACAGCAATCAGACAATGGGTCATTGCAATGCAAACATCAGAGAGCTCAGGTCGGGCTGGGCCAAGTTCAGCTGTGGTGTAAATAGGTAGGCTTCCCCAGCCCCTCCCACCCCAGCAAAGCCAGCAAGAGCTGTTACATCTTCGGCCAGAGCTGAATTTGGCCCTGTCTAAAAGAACAGATGACCTACACTGTGATTTCAATTTGCCTTCTGCTGATGGGGCTTTTTTGAGGGAGGGGATTTGAACGATTTTGGATGGCAAATCTCCTCGTTTACATGGAAATTTGTTTCTCATCTTAGGGTGAACCAGGCAAGAAGGGCGAAGAAGGAGATAAAGGGGCTGACGTAAGAAAATACTTTTACTGCTGCCTGGTTTGTCTATTGGTGAAGAGAGTGTTTACTCGCTTTGGGACCATACCCTGTCCTTGTTCTGTGTGCAGGACTCCTGGTAACGTAAATGGAGGAGTGAGGGGATTGCAAAGATAAAAGGGCAGACGATGGAGGTGGCATTAACCTCGGATTCAAATATCCCTGGGCGCTGGCGTGTTCAAAAGCTGGATCCAAATGTTTTTGGTTTGATCAGTGTCTGAGTGCCACACAATTATTAATGGATATATAGCCTTACAGCACCCCCAGGAGATAGGGCAGTGCTGTTACCCCTATTTTAACGATGGGGAACTGTGGCCCAGGATAGATTGAGATGTGCCCAAGGTGACAAGGAAGGCAGTGGTTGAGCTGGGAAATCCTGAGTCATTGTCCAGTGGCTTATCAACTAGACCATCCTTCCTACCTATCTGAGCCCATATCTAGTAGAATATGGCCCCTTGACAAGGTCTGATTTTGTTTTTTTCAACAGCAGGCTCCTGCTTGCCTGCTGATCCCTTGCTTTACCATTAAATAATCAAAAGTAAGGTATTTGGGACCCAGCCAAGAAAGAGACAACGCTCTTCCCCAAACCCACACTACTTAGATAATTTCACCAAAGAGCAGCGAAAGGGTTTCTTGTGACATTTTTCAGTTTGGTGGTACAATGTCCAGGCAGGGAAAGCCAGGCCCACCCAAGCGATGCTTAGAACAAATGTCAGCTCTGCATAGCGAGGAATGTTTTAATTGTAAAGTAAATAGTGCAATGGACTGTGGAAATGGACACAAGCCACATAGTTTGAATCCAAACCTCACCGTTTGACAATGTTCAGATTTGCATGGCTATTCGTGTGGCCCATTATGGAAATAGGAGCCAGCTGAAAATTTTGGATCTGGCACCAAACCTCTCCAAAATTTTAGAGAGGCCAGAATTTGGGTTTATAATTGAGGCTTTTTTGCCTCCTTGCTTTCCTTTGGCTGTTTATAGACACATCTCCCTATTCTCCACAGTTTTGTTTTATGAAATTATTAGCAGTTTCGGGGGCTACATTAGCACTGTAGTCTTGGAGGATCACATTATAAACTTAATAAGTAATGTTCCTATGTTGTAGCCAGATGCAGAGGTTTTGTTTTTAACTTTTTACAGGGAGAAGGAGTTCAACAACTTCGAGAAGCCCTCAAGATTTTAGCCGAGAGGGTGTTAATTCTAGAGCATATGATAGGAATTCATGGTGAGTGTATCTCAGCCTGGGGCTAAACTTTGCTTTCCTGCAGAAGTTAGTATGGGAACAGAGTGACAACTATCTAACCGCTCTAGAATTGGCTAGTTTTAGACTCCTAGAATACGACTTTTCTTTTCATCTGCTCTCTCAATGAGCTGCTGGTTTCCAGGGAGCAATGCAAGTTCAGCACAATAGCTGTTTAGGGCAGGATTTTAAAAGTAGATGCCTAAAGTTAGACTCCTAAATCCATAATGAGGTGGCTGAGTTTTATACCTGCAGCTATCGGCTTCAGTGAAATTACTCTGTCTTTACACGAGTGCATAATCTGCCCCACCAACACATTGGCATTATAATCAGTCGTACAGAGCCAGCCCAGGAGCAGCTCAAGCCATGTTGTGTTCTGCTTCATGTAACCTCTACAAAAATATTCTCATTGTAAAGTCTTTGCAACAGATCCTCAGCAATTATCGATCGCCATAGTCCCCTGACTTCAGTGGAGCTATGTTCACTTATATTAGCTGAGGATCTGACCTTTTTAGTATTCGTTATGTCTGATGGACCCTAGAATGGGCCTGGTCTCACTCTGAAAGGGAGTGCAAACCAGTTAGTTTGCAAATCCGTAATCCAGGCAACTCCCCTGATTAAAATTCAGAGAACGCGGATTGTTGGAAACATGAGACTCTTAACGTCTCATGTGTTCCTGTTGTTTAAAATGAAGCACTCAATATTTTGAGTGGTTCAGTCAGAGCTATTTCCCTCCCCACCACTACCACGGGCCTTTCGTCACAGGGAAGCGGGTTTTCTGATTCTCTCACATCAGCAGCAGAGAAAAAAGAGAAATCTCTTGGTTTGGGGCAGGGACTCCAATGCAGGGACAGATGCATAGGCTGCTCTGCATGAGTGTTTTCCTGCAGGAATGGTTAGAGTAAGGGGGACTTAGTGCATGTATCTTACTGAAAGTCAGGGTGCCAAATTCCCTGACACTTTTGAAAATAAGAGAATTTAAAATCGGTACATCTGGTCACCCTAGTTAAATTCATGGGTTAAATTTCCAAAAGTTCATATTAGTTCGCCTTGTCCTCCCCACCCCCATTCCTCCCGAGTTGTTACTCACATTTTTTGCACCTTGTCTTAGATTGTAAACTCTTCTGGGCAGGTACTGTTTTTCACCCTGTTTTTGAATCTAGCACAGTCAAGGCCCTGTGATTACAGTCTCTAGGTGCAACCATAATGCAAAGAACTAAGTAAAGGGGGGAGGTGAGCAAGAGATTATGTGGGAGGAAATCCACTGTATAGATGTTCATGCTCTTCCTGGGGCCACACGATCAAGGAGGTAGCCAGAAAATGTAGGGCTTTATTATTACTTATTATTACTTATTTATTATTTATACATTTATTATTAATGTAGGCCTGTTATTCTCTCAAGATTTAAATTAATTTGATACACAACTGCCTTAAAATTGAGGATATTAAGATATTCGAAGCCAATCCGACAGCAGGAATAGTTACTTGCCCTCCCAGCTGTTCGGCACAGCCTGGGAAATGTACTTGATAGTTCAGTGAGAGAAGGAATTTGCAAAATATTTACATCATTACTAGAACACGAGCACTTGACAACCTCAGCATTACCAGTGATAGCATCAACTCATGACTTGCACAGGCCTGCACTAGCAAAATCCGACATGCTTTGTACGGACACTTTCCTTTTGAAGAAAACGCAGACAGCCTAAAGCTCCAAGCACTTTGCATTGGGTGTGATTCTCCAGTGCCCTTTACTTTGTGCATCCATTTATACTAGCATAATCCCCTCTCAAAGGGGAATGGCAGCCTTTTAACATTCATTGGGCATTGGTGTAAATGACTTGAAGGTGCAGGGCAATGGAAAACTGGGCACAGTGAGTTGAGTGAATAGATTCAGTTTTTGGTTTGGTCTACTACACACAGATTTTATAGCAGTGTAATAGTGTCGGTTAAGGGGTGACATTTACCAATATAGGAATTGTATTTATATTTATGTACAATTTAAAAACATAAATACATCACAAAATAGACCCTGCGTCAATTAAAGGCTGACGCCTCCCAAGACAACTCAATGGGAAAGACCTCCACAAATAGGCTCTGGCGTACAGGTTGTCTGGTCAAAGCAAGGGCTGGAGTTGAGGGTCACTCACAGAGGATGCCCTGCTCCCAGACATTTAAATTAATTAGCTCAAGCACCTCCGTTGATCTCAACTGCTGGGAGACAGTTAAAGTTAGTAGGCCCTAGAACAATGTAGGCTTTATAGATTAAGACCAACAATGTAAGTTGCACCCAAAAATGGTCGAGAAGCGAGATCTGATTATTGTGCAGAATTTGCCATTCATACTGCAATACAAAGCTTTGTGTTACAGTGACAAAGGAAGTTAATTCATCTTATATTTCCCAACTAACTAATCTATTTTTATAGCTAATTGGTATTATAGACCCTTCTTGTCCACTCATTCAGGTCAAAGAGAACGCTGAATGCTGGAAACTGCTTAAGGTCAAAATTAGTCTTTCATTAAACTAGTACAACCACAGAATGCAAAGATTTTTGCATGCAGTGGTTCCATTGTAGTGAAATTGATTTTTAGTGAGCAGAGACAGCCCTCGAGCTGTGAGGTCATCCCATAATTTTAATCAGCTGGCCTTAAGGCTCTGACCCTGCTCCCGCTGTCGGCACTGTTTGCCATGACTTCTGTGCAGGAGATCCAAGCCGAAATGCCAATTGCATGCTATCGTTGTCAGACAAAGTGCCAGAATCCATGTGGTTTTGGAAACCATAACTACCACCCAAGCAACAAAGCAAAACATACCACCCAAAACCTTTCCCCACGTAACAGGATGGAAGCTTGAGATAATCAGAGCGTATTAACCAGCCCTACAGAACAGAACAGCAGGACACAGGGAATGCCCATTTTTGGCAATGCTTATTTTCAGCTAGCGCAGCACAAATATTCACGCACTTGAATTAGAAATATGGCATGATGTGAGCAGACCAGCGCTGGAGGTCTGGCTAGGAAGGCTGGGCTCTTGGCAGTGAAACAAACAAGTGTTCATTACTGAGTACAAAAGAAGCAGGGGCTTTAACACTGAAGGGTCAGTATTATGGGTTTGCGGGTGTAAGCCCTTGAAAAGGACAGTGGCCATAGACCAAATGTACAATTAGCTTTATGGGGCAGGATCATTGTAGAAAGGCTCCTCGCCATAAAAGGAAGCCTGGGCTGATGTCTAAGGTGCTGGGAGACTAGACTGCTGGGATTTATTGCCAGCAGTCACTAATTAGCTATGTGACCTGGGGTAAGTCACATCACTGCTCTGTGCGTTAGTTTCCCCATCTAGACCATGTGTAGTGATACTTAGTAACTCCTTAAGAGTGCTGAGTCTTAATGGTTGCTCAATGAACGTTTAAATGACCCTTGGTATGTCCATAACTGCTGACAACTAAGGACCACAAGGCCCTGCTGTTATGATGAATTGTATTTATTATGGAGCTGCCTAAGGATCAGGGGAGAACAAACCCCACTGTGCTAGGTGCTGTACAAACAGAGTAGTAGGCAGTCCCATCTCCAAAGAGCTTACACTCTACAAACAAACAGGGGAAGGGGTATGATACGCAAGCAGAGTGAGCAAAAGTCATGCTAGTTCCCATTTTTTTTTGTTTTGGGAAGTGAGGAGTGAGGTAGGTGCACATCATTTAATAGACAGAAAAGTGAAGGGGAGAAGCGTAAGAAGGGCAGGGACTTTGTTTTCTCCATAATAGGTACCATTCAGGCCTTAAGCACTGTACATTTGCTCCTTATCCTGCCCTTCCTATTAAATAAACTCTCCCTTGGCTTTATCTTCTTTCAGATTCTTTATCTTCCGGGGAGCCGGGCTCAGGGCAGGAAGTGATCCTAGGCTCCTCTCTACGAACGAGCATCAAGATCAAACGTGGTGGCCCAGAGCAGCGGCACCAGCCCTACCAGATTCTCGCTTCGCTGCTGGATGACAGCAAAGCCAAAAGGAAAAGCAACGGCATGAAATAGGAGCATTTGTGCATTCTAAAGCCCATTCACTGATTAAAGATACAGTATCCTAGTGCTTAATTGCAGTGTGCAGAAGGAAGTGGGTAGGAGGCTGCAGGATTAGCAGTAGGTTTTCTTCCCTGGACACTGCTAAACCATTCCTGCAAAGAATGTCTTACCTGTAGCTCAAAGTGTCTTTATGAAGAGCAATTCCTCTTCCCCCCTACTTCAGAATGCACCAAATGGCAAGTATTCTTAAATGCTATTCCTGGAAATGGATATGCCCCAGCCCTCTTCAAGGGGCTTGATCCTCCCCGCTTGCAAATTATTTGTTTAAAAGTCTGCATAGCTGGCTCAGACATCATTCAGTTCTACCCTAGCTCAAAGCAAAAGCCCTGAGCAACATTTATACTATGTTGGTGGCATCTGATTATTTTTAAATGTGTTTTTTGTTTTCACACTATAAGTTCCAGTTGAAGAGCCCCTTTTCAGTACTTCACTAAAGCCCCAGAAATCTTTCTTTTTAAAGAGTAGAGTGAAAAATTAAGAACTGATCACTTATTTGAGAAATTTCATCTTTGTGAAGTGTCTTTCAACAGATCATGATTTGTCTCAGATGTGTTGGCTATTCAAAATCTTTGGCGAATTTCATTTTCTGTTGGGTTTTCTGGTTGAAATTTAAAATTAGGGAGTTGAGTTGTGTTGATTGGTTGTATGAAGGGTGTCAGATCTTGTGTTATTCTTCCTGTTCCCTGATTGATTGCATGAACAGCTTACGATAAAGTTTCTGGTATAAATAATTACAGAATGTAAAATGTGCTTTTCTTGCATATTCAAGATCAACATTCTTTTTGCAAACATTCATAGCAAGCAAGACACAACTGTACGAAAGTTTGCATAAAGTGAACACAAAATAGGTATAAACATAGCCAAGAAAAGTTAATTTCTTATTAGAAACAAATATGCACTGAAAATGTTTTGCAGTATTTACCCAGCTTTAGATCATAAGCTGGAACTATTGATATAGCTTTCTTTATATTGTGGGTATTTTTTTTTAAAGTATCCATCATCTCCTACTGGTTTGAATCTGGAGGTGTTGTGTTGGCAAAACACAGTAGAAGGATTAGACTCTTGCCAGTGGTTTGTCTTGTGATCTTGCAGCGAAATCCTCAATCATTTTACTTTTTGCAATAGCTTTTATTATTGGGGACATAGGCTTCCACTGTTAAGAGGCTGAACAGAAATTTCATACCTGCTGTCCGAACAAATTGGACAAGTTAATGTCACTCATGTAGACAAATTACCTTTTTTTTTTTTTTTTTAATAGCAGGATTGAATGACCAAGGCATCTAATAGGTTACAGAATCTTTCACTGTTCAGTCACTGGTTCAAATCCTCTCAAAGGCACTAGTGAACAAATGTTAGTGTCTCTCAGTTATTTGGTGGCTTAAATAAATTCCTAGCATCCATGAGGCTCTTTCCTAGTGCAAACTGTATCTACATCAAAAAGCCACCATTGCAATTCATTAGCACCTTTGTTGGCAACATCAACAGAGAGACCTGAATGGCCCATGGAGACAGAAGTACCCTCTTGCTGCTAAAGGTGGTCCTCCCCGATCAGGATGGAGATGTGTGGAATGCTGAAAACTAGAATCTTGCACTGGCAGGGGATGTAGTCTGTGCCTAGAATAAGGTGTTCAGGCTGTGTGCTTTCAGTCTGGCTTAGCTGAACACTAATTTTAAAAAGCGTGAGAGATTTATGTATGTACATGTGCACATACAATTTCAATCTACATCAAATACTGACAGCTATATCAAAACATCCCATCGCAGGCCTCTAGCCAGCACTGTATCACCAAGCCACAAATAGTTTAAAACTTACCCCACGTGAATGGATTCACATCTTTAAACTACCACCATTTTACAAAGAATAGGGAGAGGTGGATGGCATATGTTCCTAACAAACAAAAAGCAACATCTTGACCTGATACTGTGATCCCCACAGAAAAATCTTCTCAGGCGGTACCATTAAACAATATAAACAGCCACTGAAGAACTAAAAGCTGCAATAAATTTATTTCCTTAACATACTTTTGAATTCTGGCACTGACTAAGAATTGTGCAAAACAACTAGGGCTGCATTCCATAGTCAAGGGATATAGTTAGATCCTTGCTTGGATCCATTTAAGGTACTCATTGAGCAAGTCCAATCAGCCCAAAATGTGGAGGACTGTTGGGGAGGCAAAGCAAAATACAATCAAGTGCTATTCCCCATAAGCTCTCAGACACTTCAAAGAACTAAAAAGTCAATGCAACACTTTAGGAGATGCAACCATAAAGCAGATGTTTCAGTCTCCTGTGCAGCTGTGTACATTATGTTCTGGGTGAGTTGTATCTTTGATGTGAGGGAGGTAAACGGAGTAATAACCCAGCCTAGAGAGAATAAAATGGTTGGTCAGTGTCAGTAAGGCATTGATAGAGAGCAATGGTCACACCCTGGTGTGACTTCCAGGACAATAAAATAAGGCCTTCAGAAGAGATGTAACTTGCAAGCCCAAGGCTACATCCAGTGACTGTGTGTATATAAACAATTCTGAATGAGATCCGTATCTTTTAGAAATAGTTGGCAGCCATCTCTCAGTCTAAATACAAACACGAATGCAAAGAGCACAACTCTTCCAAGACATCTGGTAGACAGACAATGAAAGCCCTGTGATCATTTTCTTCCATTCACTAACAGAGGTGGAATGGGGGTGTAGAAAGGGAATTTAGATCATGAAGTCTTGTTGAGGGACAGCTGTTTTATAACACAGCCATGCCATATTTGCACTAGTTTTGTTTTCGGCCTGGTCGCCTGTTGACTACAACATGCTTTTATAAGTCAGCCACTGGTTAGAAATTTACAGGAGTTCTGTAAATTTATCTGGTTACTTCTGTTAACAGATAATCTGGGGTCCTATCTTGCACATATTACCAGAGTGCTAACTAACTACCCTCATGTCTAGTAGTAAGTGTTCAGGAAATTGGTTCCTGAGACATGATGAGAAATCATAGTTTGGTCAAAATATGTTGGTTGTGCTGGTGTGAGCTGCATTTCACCTGATCTCTAGGAAAGAGTTTTCCCACAGCAGGACTTCAGCGGCAAAGCCCAACAACCCTCCTACCTGATATTTAAAAAAGGAAATATCAATATTCCATTTTGATGATCCCAAGGCTGTTGGATGTAATTTCAGGGGGGTGGGGAAGAGGGAAGTTATGCAGTGTGGGTCCACATATTAGTTCCTTGAGATTTTGAAGTCTCCCAAATGAGTTAAAGGGGACAGTTTTTGTTCCCACAACTAGTTTTGGGAATTAAAAAACAATTGCGTTAGCTTGATAAGTAATCTCTTTAGTTGATTCACATTTGACTAGCGTGCTGGGTTTTAATTAAATTATTCAGAACAACTTAGTGGTAAAATGAAAAAGTTAATTGAAATGGTTTGCAATTAATCCTAGCAGATTGATTGTCAGAAGGCAGGTTCAGGTTCAGATTGCAACAACATTTTAATTACCAACTTTCACAGATTGCTATGAAGACCTATGTAATTCTTTGCTCCCAACACTCCTTGTTTTGCTTAGCTACATCTATCTATTAATGTGGTACTGTATCTTTAATCTGGGCAACGACAGGACCATATAGTGTGGACATTGTCACTGGACTAGGGTTTAATTCCTCACTAATAAATCAATTAGACCACATTGTGGTGCAGTCTTAGATTTAAAAAAAAAAAAAGTTATAAAGGTGAACATAACCTCAGATGTTGACATTAATTATATTTGTGACTGAAAAACCACTCCAACCACATCTTCCATCTTAGGCAGGATACTAAGATTCATTTTACCCTGGGCATATGCATTTTACCATCTCTGTGTAATTTATGGGATGGACATATTTCAAATGCGTGCTCATTTAGAAATATACTTTATTTGAAATGTTAGTGCTTTATCTTACATACATACTGTGCAATACCATAGTGTGTCCTTTTGCCTGTCTTAAGACTTCTTTGGGATTTTTAAAGTACTTCTCTGAACTCCAATACTTTTCAATTTGGATTGGTTCTCATAGTAGAAAAACAATTTTTCTTGTCTTAAGCTAATCAGAAGCAATGGCTGCATATTGCACAGTATAAAACATTGCAGTTTATGCACCCCAACTTTCACTAGTACTCTGGTACCCTTTTGGTAAATAGAGAATGCTTCACTCCAGAGTATCCAATATGCACTTATTTTAAAGACTTGACAGCAGTGCAGGAAAATAGAAATAAGCTAGAAATAAGGGTTATATCCTGCTTCCACTGATGTCCACAGGGCTCTGTCCATTGACTTTAATGGGAGCAAGAATAAGCCTCAGATCCAGATCTTCAGTTAACGTAAATTGGGCCAGGCTCAGTTATGCCAGTGGAACTATGACTATTTACACTAGATCTGGCTCACAAACTTTGGCACTGAACCAAAATCCCAGATCCAGTCTACAGAATAAACTTTGTTAAAGTAGAAACCCATCCACTGCACCTATGGCTTCAGGAAGACAGACCTACAAACTAAGTCTAAGGTTACATGAAGGTAGGTTCTTGATTGACTAATTGGAAATTCCTTCTAGTCCACAATTATAACTTCTGTATTATTCAAGATTACATTCCATTCTGTTCCAGCGGGGAGGAGGGGTGTTAAACGACTTATTCTGAAATCAGGCAAATCAAAGGTGCTATAAATGTCCACAAAACACATTCTCAATCATACAAGAAAATGTTAACTTTTTCCATGTTATTTTACAGGTTTTTTATTTATAGCCGTGTGTTGTGTGTGCGTGAGGGGTCCCAGTTTTTCTAACTGTAGTAAGCTCTACAATCATTTGATCTTTTATAGTGAAGTCATATGCACTATCTTGTGACTGTGTGTAACTTTTTAACAGAATAACAAATCTCCTTTGACAAGGTGAACTCATTTCTGACAGGCTCCAATATTTGCCATCAGATTTCACTAAAGGACGAAATTAAAAAAAAAACAAAAAACCACCAACCTGTTAGCTCCAGATCTTGCATGGTTACTTCTCTGTTTTCATAGTGCTATATTATTGTTCATGGTATCCTTTTCTCTTTATTTGCTATGGGGTTTGTTACTGTATATGGAATGTTTTGTATTCAGCATTTTTTTTTTTTTTTTTTTTTTTTTTTTTACAGAGCAGAGTGGGAACAATATTCAAGAACCCACAAATACCAAAGACCTTTCATGTAATGCACTGAGAAATAAACATACTGTAAGTGAACATGGCATGTTGTAGCCTGTATTTCAAGGTCTTTGGCTGATTCAGGCTGATTCTCCTCCCAAAGGCCTAAATCTCACTCTCTTGCCACCTTCACTTTCTTTCACTGCCATTAGTAGTATTGTACGAGGTTGTAAGAACTTCTCTCTCCTTGTAACAGGGACACGAATGAGGGACTCAGCCCAGTTCTTAGTTTCTGGACTGAGATCGAGATGACAAATGGACAGATTCCATGTATCCCCTTTAGTAGCAGTGTCCCAGTGTGGCATTCATGTACGCCCTTGATCACTGAAGGCAGATTGGAGTGATTTCTTTGCCTCAGATAGAGTTAGGGTGACCAGATGTCCCTATTTTATAGGGACAGTTCCGATTTTGGGGTCTTTTTCTTAGATAGGCTCCTATTACCCCCCCCATCCCCGTCCCAAATTTTGTCATTTGGTGTCTGGTGACCCTCGGTGTGGTTATGACCCCCCCCCCCCCCCCGGATGATGTTAAATCATCCCAGTCAGATACAACACCCCTGGAGTTTGTAGAAAATAATGTTGGAGGGCAAATGGAATAGAGCACATTACGTCCACTATCCCAGCTATTTCAAAAGACAGAGTGTTCTCACCTCCCCCTGCTCCATTTGCAGCTCTGCTAACTGAACGCTGCTATGCTCTGTTGGGTACTTCTCCAGCCAAGCCATTCGTACAGACAGTGCCCACTTCCCACGGGCGTAAACCCGAATGGCCCAAATCCCGTATTGCACTCTGCGCAAAACAGCACTAACACCAACACAGCCAGCTACGAGCAGCATCCTCCAGAGGTGTACAGATGACAGCTCTTCCTACACCTCCTGCCCTCCCTGCTGCTGAAATACAGGGCGTGGTCAAGGGAAGCCACGCAAACCCCACCGCTTCCTGGCTGCTCTATCAGCCTGTTGGAGACCTTGTGCCTGAGTTACACGAGCACCCAGCTGACACGGGTTTGGAGAGCGTCAAACGCTCCATTGTCTCTCCCCTGCTTGCTCTGCACTCTGTGGTTGGTCTTCGGCTAAAGTAAAGGTTCTGAGCCACTGATTTCAGTGGAGTTACTCCTCATTTATACTGGTGTGAGTGGGGCTGGTCGGGTTTGCATCTTGTTCTCCAGACAGGGCTGCTAATGTTGGCTGGCCGTATTCCTGACAGATCCGTCTCGTGACAATCAATTCCTGGGGCGTCCAGGACAATGCTGGAGGCTTCTCATCCCACTCTCCAGACCATTCACCTACATTCAAAACAGCAATCAATGGGTTTCCTGGCCTGGTGCCGGCATGATTGTATTGCAGCTAGCGAGAGCCCCATCCTGCAGCTACAGCTGAGCATATCATGCAAACAAAGGAAAATGCCAATGTACCCAAAGTCAAGACCTCCACCTCGTCATTGATAAGGACAGGATCAAGGCTGCCTGACGTAACAGCCCCTGCAGTGCTTGTGTGACTGTCTCTCTTACTGTAGTAGCTGGTGTCACCAGAGTATGTATACCCGGCAATGAAACACTCACAGCTGGCCTGGGTCAGCTGGCTGGGGGTGATAGGACTATAAAATTGCAGTGTAGACATTTGAGCTTGATTTGGAGCCTTTGCTATGAGACCCTCCTGCCTCGGTGGGTGTTTTATTGCAGTGTAGACATATCCTTAGACAATAAATCCTTGCGACAGGGCTGAGAGGCAGCAGACTGCTATTATCCCCATATTACAGATGGGGAAGAGAAAGACTAAGGGTAAAGTTCACAAGAGGGACATAGGCATTGCAATGCTCAGAATCTACCATCAGGGAGAGGGGAAATTTGAACCTGGGTCTCTTGCATCCTGGGTGAGTGCTCTAACTGCTGGACAAAGGGGTCCACCAGGATCCCAACTATCTCCATTTTGTGCTAGGCCTGATCCAGGTGGTGTTCTCTGAGCAGGCCAGAGAGGCAAGGGAATGCCTAGTTTAAGGGTCCCACTGGGCCTTCATACCTGTCCAGTGTGGCAGAAACTTAGGCACCACGGAAACTTTACCAACAGAAATGTAGGGAGCAGCTGGGAGGGGCGGAGGTTTGAGGATATAAATGTTGGTGTTAGGTGACCAATGTTGAATTCCATTTGTGGAGTTAGTCCAGAGTGACTCAGAATCAGGCCCACAGGGCAGATCTGCCTCCAACAGAAAAGCCCATGAAAGTGTTTGGAATTTAAGATCTTTCTGCATGCAGAAAACCTGTCTCATTCCAGCCCAGGGTGGGGAGCAAGCACAGCGGCACATCTTGGGGTATCCCCATGAGAGGGACAGGCTGAGTCCTATGGCCCAGTGCTTCACTGGACATAATATTGCAGCCTCTGAGATGGTTCTGTGACTCTGTGCTGGGGTTCAGACTTTCATCTACACCAGGAGTAGGCAGCCTATGGCACATGTGCCAAAGGCGGCACATGAGCTGATTTTAGTGGCACTCACACTGCCCGGGTCCTGGCCATCAATCCAGGGGGCTCTGCATTTTAATTGAATTTTAAATTAAGCTTCTTAACCATTTTAAAACCCTTACTTACTTTACATACACCAATAGTTTAGTTATATAGCATAGACGTAGAGAAAGAGACCTTCTAAAAACATTAAAATGTATTACTGGCACGCAAAACCTTAAATTAGAGTGAATAAATGAAGACGTGGCACACCACTTCTGAAAGGTTGCTGATGCCTGATTCTACCCACAACTTCATGAGGTTCGTGTTCAGTCCAACTCTAGATAATGATTAAACCTTTAGACTTTGTTCTCGAAACACATTTTCCAAGAGGGAGAGCCTGGTCAGCATTTGAGAGGATCCTGGAAGTACTTCTCTACCCCAACCACTCCTCTCTCCAAGATGGGTGAAGCACTGGTATACCTGGTGACAGGTGGATGTGGTTTTGTCGGGGAGCCCATTGTAGAGCTGCTGTGCAAGCAGGACTACGTCAGGGAAGTCCGGGTCTTTGACTCAGTGGCAGACGAGGAAGTAAAGAAATTTGCCACAGGTAAGGAAATAACATGTACTAGCAATAGCCTAGATTGATCAGATGTCTCAATTTTGTTGGGACAGTCCTGATTTTGGGGTCTTTTTCTAATATAGGATCCTATTACCCTCCCCATACTCTATACTAAATTTTCACATTTACTGTCTGGTCACCCTACAATAGCCTCTCTTCCTTTCAAGGAAGCAGTTGTTCCACTTATGAAGGAGATAGCTTGGGGGTGGGCATTGTATAAGATACTAAACCATAGCCACAGGCCTGGTGTAAGGACCTGAACAGAACAGACTACAAACAGTAGCTTTCCGCTAAGAAAAGGCCAGCACAGGACAAACTCTACAGAGAGAGGACCTGTATTGACTTAGCTTCTAGACATGCTGCCAGGGGACCAAGAGAGTCCTGGATCAAGTGTCAGTTATGATGCTATGTAAGATGTGCCCTACCTGAGCCCAGCCACCAGATGGAGGACTCAGCACACTGGGTACATCTGCCCTAGTAGTCTGGTTACCAGAATCCAGAATCCCTCCCAATTTCCTAACATCCTTGTGGCAAATATAGCACGTAACCCACTGGTGAGCGGGTCTAACAGGTCCCCTCTGCCCTAGACACACCCTCACCAGTGGGCGACAGTTGCTAACGGAGAAAAATAAGGGGAGGCGTCAATGTTTTCATAGCTTCTTTTAGTGCAAGTTAATTGGTTGAAAGAAGTGGAATGCCTCCTTTCTGGGAGCCTGCGGCAAATGCCGGGGGAAGCACCAGCAATCCACAGACAACAACTTGGGAACGGCAGATGCAGAAGCCCCGTGTCCTTCACACTGGTCTCCTCCAGGCTGAGTTTTATTGAAGGGACATCTATGGTGGTGTAGGAGTACAGTGCATAGGAGTAGCCTGTAAACTGCAGGCCATGAACCTCTGCCCTAAAGCCAGGCCTAATCCAGTTAGGAGTAGAGGCACTAGCCCCCCAACTGTAATGGCCAGAAAGCTATTGTCTTGGCCACCATCCTGTAGAGGCTGCCACTCCGCACTCTTGGGAGACAGGACTGAGCCCCATACCCCCAAACTAAGGAGACAGCACTGTTCCACGCCAAACTGACTGTTCTCACCTTTCCCTCACGTTACAGCGTGTCCAGGAAATACAATGAGCCAATCTCTTGAGGAGTGGGGCCGGGGTGCGCTGTGGGGAGAGGAGCTTGGCAGCCTCTGAAAAATAACTGAAGGGGGTGTGCAGGGAGCTTGGCGGGCCACAGCAAATAACTCCGTGGGCTGCCATGTGTTTGAGACCCCTGCTCTACTGCATGAGCTAAAAGCCACATGGCCCTTAGCTAAGGCTGTAGAGCAGACTCATTCATCTCCCTCTAAGTGGTCTTGGTGCCAGTAGATGGGACAGAACACCACACAGAGGAGGTGTGTGGGTTACAGTAGCAAATTGCACTGGGTTTGAATTTGTCCCACGCAGAACTGGGGTTTATGTGCAGGATTCTCTTTCTGCAGGAAGAGGTTTTTATTTCTGCATCTGGAGTTAAACATTTTTTCCAGCTACCACTTGTGTGACAGTGATGAAAGGAGACATCCGAGACTACCCTCTGCTCCTCTCTGCCATGCGGGGAGTCCATGTGGTTATTCACACAGCTGCTATTGTGGACTACACAGACACTATACCCTTTCGGGAAATGAAAGCTGTCAATGTTGCTGGTAAGCGCTTTAAAGCAAGGAATTAAGTACAGACTAATATTCACACATCCTCTGTGTGCGGAGTCATGTAGGAGAACATGGCATATATCCTCTTTGATGTATGCTTTTCTGCTTCCTGTAGCTCAGAAGCGCTACTTGGATGGTGGACTAGAAAAGTGACCTTTTCTTCATTAGCAAGAAAGTCTCTCTCTTGGTCCCCACACCCGAGTTGAACTGGCAGCAAATGTCATTGCCTGGTCTCTACAAAGCCTTCATATATGCAGTGCCAAATTACACACAGAGGGAGCAAAATACAGCTTTGGCAAATAAGGCCTGAGCTAAGCACAGATTTTGCACTGGGATATAATTATGTTGGTTAGGGGACCAATTTGTTATAGGGGTATAAACGCTTGGTGTAGATGTAATTATACTCTTACGCATTATGATTTATTAGCTACTTTGTAATAGCATCTAGAAGCTCACTCACAGACCAAGACAGCATAGTGCTAGGTCCTGTACAAATACAGAACAAAAAGATGGTCCCTGCTCCAAGTAGCTTACAATCACAAGACTTAAGAAGATAAGGGAATAAAGCTAATACAATCCTTCGATGCATGAAAGGGGACGCTCAAGTAGGAGTAGAGAAGTTATTTTGCCTCTGTCTTTGGCACTAGTGCAACCCTCTGCTGGAATACCGTGTCCAGTTCTGGTGTCCATAATTCAAGGACCACGATGATAAATTTGTGAGGGTTCAGAGAAGAGCCATGAGAATGATTAAAGGATTAGAAACCAGACCCTAGTGTGGTAGACTCAAGGAACTCATTCTATGTAGTTCAACAAAGAGAAGGTTAAGAGATTACTTGATCACAGTCTATAAGTACCTGCCTCAGGAATATATATTTAATAATGGGCTCCTCAATCTAGCGGAGAAAGGTCTAACACAATCCAATGGCTGGAAATTGAAGCTAGACAAATGCAGACGGGAAACAAGGTTGTTTTTTTTAAAAAAAAAAAAAAAAAAAAAAAAAAAAAGAGAGAGAGTAATTAACCATTGGAACAAATTGTCCTGGTGGATTCTCCATCACTAACCATTTTAAAAGCAAGATTGGATGTTTGTCTAATGGATCTGTTCTAGGAATTATTTTGGGGATGTTCTCTAGCCTGTGTTATACAGGAGGTCAGAGTAAGATGGTCACAGTTGTCCCTTCTGGCCTTGGAATCTATGGGGAAAAAAGCTATACTGATAGAAATATATTTATGCCAGTATAACTGCGTCCACACTGATACCCATTTAATTATATCAGTGTAGTTAAAGCCGTACATTTGTGTGTGTAGACAAGGCCTTACATACATGCGAGATTGTCCTCAGTGTTTTCTCCCTGTCATGACCTACACAGATTTCCTTTCCATCTTACTTACATATCTGCTTAAATAAAATTGGTTCATAAATCCAGTGAATAAGCACAGATTATATAAAAAAATGAAATCCCCATTACAGCAAGAATTTCTAATGCACATCAGGCCACTAGCTGACATAATAGTTAACTGCAATGCTGATCTTTATATTCTCCTTCCTACTTGGTTAATGCTGAAGGCACCTGCGATTTACTGATGCATTCAAGGCCAACATCCATTTCTCTATTTTTGTTATTTTCAAGACTGATGCTTAAAAAAATGTGGCTGTATTTTGTGAGTGCAGGTAATATTCAGAGAGTGCCTTCAGGGCTCTGTTTTCTAATTTTTCCCCACTGACAGTAGCCACGTGAATCAAGTCCCATTAAGTTTTCAAGGGTAGCCACCAGTCCCATATCTGGTGATCCGCCAAGATGGAGCGTTCTTCCCTAAATATCTGAACGTGGTGAACCCAGACCTTGTTGTGGCTTTATGAGATCCACCCGTGGGAAAACCGATTTAGTTCAAATCTGAAACTTGACTCTGCAAATCTAGTTTTGCAACTACATCAGGAACCAAACCAAGAAAGGTTATTAATTATTTTTCATTCCTGACATGCTTCTCAGGTACCGAAAATGTGCTGAAGGCCGCCTGCACCCTGAGCATCCCATATGTTGTCTATACAAGCTCCATTGCTGCTGTGGGTCCCAACACTCGACAAGAACCCATGCTAAGGTGAGCCTAAGCAGCTCCATTGCATCTGTCTGGTTAGCCAGATGACTGAAAGAAGAGCTTTGGAGCTGGAGCTAGCATGGGGATTTTTGCTGGGACAGAAGAGGGAAAAGGCGTTTTCCCCTCCATAATGATTCCCAAATGTGCAGGTCCTTCCCTGCCTCCATTCTCCTTGAGCAATTGCAGCCTCAAACATGGCCTAAATGTGAACACTAGTGGACAAAATCCCAGGATAAGAAGTTTACCAAGTGGCATATGAACTATGTATCAGTCAGATTATCAGCCCTTCCCATTGGCCACCTATCTTTGGCCTCAAGGCCCCGTTCCCCTAGATCCCATGACCATACCTGAGCAGGGCTAAGGGCTTGATTCTGCTTCCATTGAAATCAACAGTAGTTTGGATCAGAACCAAAGGGTAAAATTTTCAAATCTACCAAAGTTACTTAAGAGCCTACGCCCCATTTTCAGCAGTGACTGGCGCTTAGGTTCCTAAGTTCCACTGACTTTCAATGACACGGGCTAACTAGTTTCAAAAGTGCCCAAGTGACACAGAACCTCAAATCCCATTCATTGACTTTCAGTAGGACTTAAGCGCTTTTGCAAACGTTACCCCAAATCTTCTCTAAGGGAGGGGGGCCCAGTGACATGTAACTATGTCCCAAATGGAACAGAGCATCAGTCCATCTAGTCTGGTATCCTAAGCACTTGAAACGTTATTTGCCTCAAAATAAACACACAACCCAAAACAGGGTGAAAAAAGATCCCAGCAGCCAGAGACCCTAATTAATTTAACATAGGACCCTCTAGTTCATGGACCACGTGGGTAAGGCAAATAGACAATCCTCTCTCAAATATGAGCCCAATTCTCCTGTATCTGGTGGAAATCCAGAGTAAGTCAATGGAAGCAAGTTGATGTAAACGGAGAGAAGAATGAGGCCCATGATCTGAAAATGCACCAGTTGCCTCATAATGGAGCCCAGCTGGGAGGACTGGCAAGCTGCCCAATATGGCCATGGTCGCCACACTGAAAATACATGCGATGCCGCTTCCCTGCTCCTCTTTTTCTTCCCCTTCTTGTCCCCCTCTCCATGCTTCTCTCTTGCGGCTCCTGCGCCAGCTCTTCTTCCCTCTCCTCTGCCCGCGCTCTCCCCATCATTCGTTGTGTAATTATATTCAGCTCACTTTTACATCTTGGTGAACTGACACAGACAAAGCCTGATTAGTCTCTGGACAGGGTGATGGGTGCTGGGATAATGCTAACACCTCAGCATCCGACAATAATAGAAAATGCCTCTGTCAGTCTCAATCCCTCCGAGAGCTACCGCTGAGATACCTTCTGACAATGCCGCTCCAGTCTCATTAGTGTTCAGTTATCTGTGATCATTTTGAAAAGCAAGAACATTACGCTGAGCTCTTTGTTATAGGCAAGCTTTAAGGAGGTAGGGGAGTTTGAGAACTCCGAACAGCACACTGCAGTCCAAGAATCACACGCACATCACCCTCGGTGGAGCTGTTTCTTTTAAAGAGAAAAAGATCTGACGATACAGAAAGAAAGTAATTAAAACTAGAACTTCGAGATAAACCTCCTAATTGCCTTGGGCCTCCAGAGGCTCCTAAGGGTGGAATGAACCATGCACCACAAATCTTTTGTTTGGTGTGTTTTCTAGTTTTTTTGTCCTATGCATCACCCATAGACAGAGAGTGGAGAGGACGGCCTTGTAATAAAAGCACAGGGCAGGGAAGGAGGCGAGTTGAGTTTTTAAATTCCTGACCCTTATTTATTTGTATTACTGCAGTGTCTAGTGGTCCCTCTTGAAATCAGGGGGCCATTGTGCCAGACACTGTACTACTACATAGATAAAGTATTACTACTCCATTTTACAGATGGAGATCCGAGGCACAAAAAAGATCAAGTTACTTGACCTAGATCACACAGGGCATCTGTGGCAAAGCTACAAACTGAACCTAGATCTCCTGAGGCCCAATCCAATGCCTTAAATCAGACCATCCGTCCTATGGCCAGAGATTTAGTGAGAGAACTCGTGGCAAGTTCTTAACCTCTGGGCCTCACTTTCCCCATCTGTGAATGGGGGACAATAATACTGTACCGCAGAGGGATGTGGTGACACTTCACTCATTATTAGGCTAATATCCTCTAGCAGCTCATGCTTTTTATTCTGGGTGTCCCTAATTCAGTCCCCACTGTTGTGAGCAAAATGGTGGCTGCCACTCGTGAATAGGGTGAGCAGATGTCCTGCTTTTATAGGGACAGTCCTGATATTTGGGTCTTTTTCTTATATAGGCTCCCATTACACCCCAATCCCTGTCCTGATTTTTCACACGTGCTGTCTGGTCACCCTACCCGTGAACTTCAATTTCTGCTTCACCTCTACGGGCTCAGAGAATGTTCATGCCAGCAAACTCATCTGCTAGGCCAGGGGTCAGGAACCTTTCAGAAGTGATGTGCCGAGTATTCGTTTATTCACTCTAATTTAAGGTTTCATGTGCCAGTAATACATTTTAACATTTTTAGAAGGTCTCTTTCTATAAGTCTTTAATATATAAACTATTGTTGTATATAAAGTAAATAAGGTTTATATAACCTTTAAGACGCTTCATTTAAAATTAAATTAAAATGCAGAGCCCCCCAGACCAGTGGCCAGGACCCGGGCAGAGTGAGTGCCACTGAAAATCAGCTCGCGTGCCACCTGAGGCATTCGTGCCGTAGGTAGCCTACCTCTGTGCTAGGCTATCCATGGAGGGGGGAATTCACTCCTGTGAGCAGGGACACTGCAAGACTTCAGGCCTTTATAGGACTCAAAGTCCTCTGGAACCATGCATACGTCTTGGCTCCAGGGGTCTTTGGGGAGGGATGACTTTCACCCAGAGTGCAAAACACACAAGGGAATTCATTAAAAACATGAAAGAAGTTTCACTGACATTTTTTGCAGCATTTGCACACTGCAGTGCTAACGGCGACACAGACGCCCAGCAGGTAGGAAGATCAGAAGAACCAAAGCCTAGCTTGCAAAAAGTAACAAAGACAGAAAGTACAGCGCCTGTCCATATATACTTGATCCTAATGGACGATCCCCGCTTAGTGCTCCAGAGGAAAGCAGATTTTCCCTGCTCCCCCGTCTCTCAAAATCTCTCCCCCTGCTGAAATTCCTTCCAGATTCCACATTGTTAGCATCAGTGGTTTATTCACTAACCAAGCCAGGTGATTGTGGACAAAATTCCAGGGTTCTGCCAAGAGGCGATGTCTCTGTTCTGCTTGCTCTGTCCTCCCGTTGTGCAGCTGATTATTGCAGGAGTCTGTGTTGCTGATTATTCTATAGCTCTTCCATTCCCTCCACCCGCATTGCTGTGGGCCTTCCCCTCCTTCACTCAGTAGTAAGTTAAGATCCACAGCTAGCCTGGGACATATGCTGCTCCTTTTAGAGCAGCAGCAAAGGGCCCCCAGCACTGCATCCATCTGGGCCTGCTCCCTGCAACTACAGAAAGGTCCTTGGGAGAGCCAGACAGCTGGAACTTCTTTGCTTGCCTCCTAAGAACAGGATTTGTCCATGGTAACTAGAGAGTGATTCCAGTATAAACCAACTGGTATTAACACTTCCATGAGATCACCTAATACTGTATGCATCCCTTTTACATGTCTACTATGCTTGCAAATGCCTTATAATTAATAGTATTGGAAAATTAAACAGCAACTGCTTCTTCTAGTTTATGCCAGGTAATGGGCCTCTCTCTCCCTTTTAGCTGTGAGTGCTTTCATTCTTTCTTCCATTTATCTTCCCGGGCCACATTCAGCTATTTGGGGGTTGCTAGGAAAACCGAGTCTGTTGTTTTCAAAGGCTTGGTCTACAGTAACGGGGGAAGGGGGTGTGGACCTAAGATACGCAAATTTAGCTACATGAATAGTGTAGCTGAAGTCGGCGCATTTTAGGTCGAATTACCTGGCATCCTCACAGCGGCAGCAGACTTCCCTGTCTACTCTGCTTACTCCTCTTGGCAAGCTTGAGTTCCGGAGTCGACAGGAGCGCCTTTGGGGATTGATTTACCACATCTTGACGAGATGCAATAAATTGATCCCCAATAGATCGATCACTACTCGCTGATTCAGCAAGTAGTGAAGACATACCCCAGAGATGCCATTTTCTTTTGAAATATTATTTGCTTCAGTCATTGTGTGTCATGTGGCAGTGAGTTACACAGGTTTATGAGACATAGGTGAACCCCACCTAAACAAAAATGAGAACAAACCAGCAATAATACAGCCCAGTGAGTAAGTTTTGGAGTGTTGAAAACAGTTCATACTCTGGGCTGTTGAGGTCCTCAGGCTCCCCAAGCACTTACCAGGACCTCATTCTCCCAGACTCCCAAGACATGTAATTCGTAGCCAAAGGCGAGATGTTGCCTAGCAGCTTTGGGGCAGTCTCTTGTAGGACCCTGATCACTTCCTGCTTCTTTTCATTTATCTCAGAGGAACAGAAGACACCAAGTACAGCGGGGAAGTAGAACTGCCTTATGGGAAGACTAAGGCCATGGCAGAAAAATTGGTACTTGAAGCCAATGGAAAAGAGGTACAAAAGTCTGTCAGCAGCCTCAGTACCATACCATAGGATTTACGGAAGGCGAGCGCCCATGATTCTCTTAATACAGTCCCGCCATTCAAAGCTGATCAACTACAACACAGCTGCAGTTTTGTTTTCACATAGAAAAGCCTTAAATTGATTTATGCTGGGTGTTCCCACAGCATCATAAAGCAGACCGTAACGCTCCAAGGCCCAGATTTGGCAAAGCGCTTTAAGCACATGCTTAAATTCCATTGTAGTGAATGCCATTTATGACCCTTAAAAGCTTACACTTGGTCTGTGTTAAATTACGGCTGTGAAACATGGACATTCAAGCAATCAATTATAAAGAAACTACAATCCTTCAAATTATGGTGTGTTAGAAGAATTCTGAAAATATCATGGATAGACCATGTAACCAGTGAATAAGTATTAGACATGATTGAAACTCAGAAAACGCTTGTTAAAGATCTTATGAAAAGGCATATTTTAAGAGGTTTAGTGGATGATGCATGTTTGTGGGCACTGGAAGGGAAAGTTGATGGCAGAAGAACACGAGACAGGAAAAGATCTTAGATAGACTATGTGGTACTCTGGATGGATCAACAGGACTATTTATTCACAAAGAAATAAAGTTAATAGAATATCAGGGTTGGAAGGGACCTCAGGAGGTCATCTAGTCCAGCCCCCTGCTCAAAGCAGGACCAATCCCACTGTCCCTAACAGATTTCTTCCCCAGATCCCTAAATGGCCCCCTCAAGGATTGAGCTCATAACCCTGGGTTTAGCAGGTCAATGCTCAAACTATTGAGCCATCCTTCCCCAGATGAGCAGAGGATTGTATAGAATGGGCTACCAGAGTTGCAAACCTTGAGTAAATGGAGATGCTACTTAAGAATACTATTTAAGGATGGGCTTGAGTGCTTTGCTGAATCATGGCCCAAGAGACCACATTTACCTTAATAGCCCATGTAAGTGGATATTCAAAAGCGAGACAGAAGTCTAATCCCAATTTCAAAAGGGATGTCCACACTGCATAGTACACCTGAGCTCTGACTCAGGTTTGAGCTCAAGTCCCTCTTCTGTCCACACAAATCAGGCTGACACGGGTCAGCAAGTACTCAGAACTCAGGTTCTCAGACCCCACTAGGAGGGTTGGGTCACAGCCAAAGCCTCAATGTGACTGGGGTCCAAACCCTGTCATTTTGCAGTCTGGATGCAGCTTAAGTCACGGACCCAAGTCAGAAGGTCTGCGCAGTGCAGTATGGCGGAGAGGTGCAGGTGCAGCAATTGTAATTGGTTTACAATGCATTGTGTATGCTTAGGTTTACAGTGCATTGTGGATGCTCAAACACAGGCTTGAAAACACCAAGTCCACAAGCCTGAGTGCCGCAGACCTGGGCTTAGTGTGCTGCGTAGACATCCCTTAGGCACTTAGGTTCCTAAGTCCAATTGACTTTCAAAGAGACTTGGGCATTTCAATGGGAGTTAGGCACTTCTGAAAATCCCACTAGGATGCATCCTTAGGCACCGGAATATCTTTGAATATCTGGCCCCAAGTGCCTCAATCATTTTCTGAAAATGGGACTTCACAGTACGTTTTTTCAGAAGTGCCTAAGCAGTGTGGTAGTCTCTATTTCCACATGATGTTTTTTATTTAACAAACACAAAAATACTATGGAAGATCTCATGATCAAATCCATAGCCTGCTAAGATTCTGTGTGACTTGAGGGACAACTCTGTGTAAGCATGAAAGCTTGTCTCTCTCACCAACAGAAGTTGGTCCAATAAAAAATATTACCTTACCCACTTTGTCTGTCAAACATTTGCTATTGGTTTTACAGCTAAGCAATGGTGGCAAACTGGCAACATGCGTCATCTGTCCAAATACAGTTTATGGGGAGAAGTATCTGGTTCTAAAGAACTTACATACCTCTGCCAAAGCCAAAGGGGGTGTGTTGGACTACCTGGAACCTGAAGATTCAGAACGTAATTGCACATATGTAGGTGAGTATGTTCCTTTGATTCCTTTACATGTTTTTACAGGATTATTTTTTAAAGGGTTAGTCTGCTTTTTGGCCAGGAGGCTATCGTACACCCTGGATAATGTTCCGACAGGGAGCAAGGAATGTAAAGAATGAACACAGAAATAAATTTTAAAAAAACTCTAAATAGGGCCAGTTGAAAAAAAAATTAAGGGTTGATTATTTTGTTCTAGTTTTTCGTATGGAATTTTACATTTTTTTAACAAAATGAAAAATCATTTAGAACATGGGAAAAAATTCCAGTAGAAAATAGGGGGAGCACAGAAAACTATATTTTCTTCCAAGGATGAGGGGAGAGAATATTCCAGGAAGAGAAAAAAGCAAAAAAACACCCCAGAATTTGAAAACGTACTGATTTTAAAAAAAAATCCATCTCTGAGAAACAAAATATTTCAAACCAAATGAACATTTTTGTTTTGTTTGAAAAAATCCCACCTCTTTTTTTTAAAACCCTGCTATTAGATTGTGGGCTGGGATGCAGAGTGGGAAAGAGACCAATCAGTTCTATTTGTAACATTTGGAAAATGCTCCTTGTGGAAGGAAGAGAGCAACTGAATTTAATAGGGATGAAACCAACAGGATTCTATGGAAATTTAAGAAGATTCTGTACAAAAACTTGTAGAATTTGAGAGAGAAGAGATCCTTAGTATTGGTACGTTGAACCATACTGTAGCAGGGATGGAATTCTCCAGTATGTCTTCCAGATTTTGAGAGTAGAGTAATCTCTATGGAACCCTCTCACATACCTAAAGGAATTTTTCCCCCATAAGGATGGAATTACAGGGGTTTGAAACCAGTGTTAGAATAGAGTCAGGCCAAATAGTTTAAGTGACTTGTCCAAAGACATGCAAAAGAGCCAGGAATAAAACCATCAAGTCCAGATTCTTACTTCTCTGGCTCTGACTATGAAATATTGCCCCTTCATTTCCCATGAACCAATGCCACAATGGACACTTACTGGCCATCTCAAAAGGGGAACCAGAGATTGAATGGACCTTGGATATTTTGGGCAATGACCAAGTCCCTCCAGAATAAGACTGGGTGACAAAGGTCAGGCAAGATGGGAAAAAGATGTTCTACCTACGAAACATGCAGATGTGGGGCATGCATTCAACCTAGTGGAGAAAGCTCTTGTAATAAGTGGATGATGCTTGCTCCTCCTCCACTCCTACTCTCCCATCTCCTTCTCCAGGGAATGTTGCATGGATGCATGTGCTTGCAGCCCGGAATCTGCAGCTGAAACCTGACGTACTTGCTGGACAGGTGTATTATTCCTACGACGACACCCCAATAAGGAAAGGCTTCCTAGTGAGATATCAGCTATTATCAGGGATGGACCCCTCAATAAGGCTGGGCTCATGCATACCTTACTGGAAGCTATGGTTACAAATATACTTTTATAGGATAATCAGAATCCTTTTGTACCCCTTTTGGAAACCACAGCCCTTCCTAAACTTGCCTCTGCTGAATACAATAACTACCACCTTCTCCTATGAGACAGACAAAGCCTTCAGGCATTTCGGGTACATCCCCCTCTACAGTTGGGGAGAGAGTAAACGCCGAACTACAGAGTGGTTAAAGTCAGCTATAAAGAACTCAAGATTCCATCAGCACCATGGGAAGGAGACCTAGATGGCACTTTAAACACAAAGAGAGCTTATCCCCTTCGGTGAATTCCATCTGAATTTGGTCATGTGCGTAACTTTCCCACTAGGAACCAGGCAGAGACCATCAACTCATTACACCTAGACTAACACAGAGAAATAACTTCCAGCTTCTATTATGTATCACTTCTCCACCCCCCGGGAGCCGTAAACTTAATACGCATTTGCCATATGACAATATCTACTTGCAGCAGCAGACATACGGGTGGCCATGTCCCACAGCCCTTACTCACTTCAATAGCCCCATTGGCTTCGTGGCATTTAATCAGAGCAAAGAATGCAGAGTCAGACCTGAGATTTGCAAAAGCTGAATTGAATCTTTGTACAAAATTATTTTTGGTAACCAATTTAATTCCACATCCTGAATAAGCTACATCCTTTTCCAACAGCAGGACTGGCACTTTTAAAGTGATCTCAAATAGCCATTTTTCAGTTAGTGGACTGTCTTTATTTCACTTACACACTCAAGAAGTCTTTAATGGATAATTTTTAGGGGGATGAGGAGAACTCAGGAAATCCCCTCTCTATTTTAGGGTTTTAGCTATATATAGATATAGGCTTTCATCACTATTCTTAGAAGCAGCTTTGACATCTACCTTTCCCCAAAATCCTTTCTGCAACTCAGCTTATACATTTTAGCTTTAAAAACCCAACCCTAACATTGTAACAAAGATAAAAAATCACCTTACAATATCTCTTGGTGACAATTTGTCAGTTTAGTTACATTCTTATTTATATGGTTTGATAATCCATGTCAGGGCTCACAGACTGTGTTGGATGCATTTTGCCACTTGAATAAAAATTATACTGATCTGGTTCTCATTTGCTCAGAGATTTTATTTTTCACTGCTCTGGCAGCATAAAACAACTTTAAGGTGGGATTCAGAGTGGTAGCCATGTTAGTCTGTATGCATATGATGAAGAGGATTTTAGCCCATGAAAGCTTATGCCCAAATACATTTGTTAGTCTCTAAGGTACCACAGGTACTCCTTGTTGTTTTTGCTTAAAGTGGGTGCAAATGTAATGCAGTCCCACATTAAGCCCCTTTCCACTGCCAGAGTGGTGTAAAGAAGCTTGGTATAAATAAGAATGAGGCCCTAAGGGTCTGAATTACATTAAATAAAGCCCTTACATTCAGAGTTTGGAGAGGGAGGGGATCATTTTAACCCATTTCACTGTGCTTGGCTACGCAGTACATATAGTAAAACAACACGAGAAACAGCTCAGAATTTTTTTGCAAGAACTGGGGCATGACTGGGGCAGACAGTCTTATGAAATTTAGAGTTGAAACTGAATCTCTGTTGTGCTTTATGTTGGCTTACCAAACCTATTTTGTATTTTAGCTGAGTGAACAGCAGAAATTTTTCCACAAATATTAGTTTAAGTACAAATTAATTTAGACTACAATTGATCTACTTCATAACACTTCTATGGTCTGTGAACTTTCAAGCTTTACTTTAGGACGAGCATTTATAGAAGGCTAATTTTAATTTCAATAACTCAAATCTTCACAAAAAGCAAATTTTGTTGGTGCAATATATTTGACCAGACTAGTGACTAGTGGTCAGTTACATTAATCATCCAGTCAGGAAACAGAAGCAATACCACGTGACTGACTTAAATCAAGTTAGCAGGAATTTCCTCAATCACCTCTTTGCAAAATGATCTGTCTAACCAGAACTGTTTGCTAAAGAAATATGTAAAGAATTTCACACAACAAATAGGTCTGGAGAAATTCGCAATCTGTTCACACAATATGCAAAGGTGAAATTCATTGAATAAATTATCAGCTGCAGGTTTTTTCACTCAGCCCTGCTGTGTCTCTAACTTCTTTCATTTCGTTATGTTACCCTTTTTATAGATATTGGGAGTTTTAACTCAGTAGCAGATGGCAGCTTGCTAGGATTTTCACAAAAAAAATTTACATTGTCGGAACATCTCCAGGTTGTAGCAAATATTGTCCAGCAGTGGCTTTTAAAGCTTTGGAAATGCTTAGTATTATGTTGCCACTGGGTGGAGCTACGAGTCCAGTTGCAAGGCACTTTGTCTTCTGATTTACATGTGTTTGCTTTGACTGGCTTCTAAAGGCGCTGAAGTCTTCAGTTGCTGGTCAGGCAAATTGGTTTATGTTCCATTTAGATTTTTAAGAGTCTCAAACCCCTGGCATTCTGAATTTTTTTTTAATCAGTAAATTAACTAAGTGTTTCTATAGGCTGCCTGGATGTAGCAACCTTCTCATTGATTTATTCTGATTTACTCAAAGCCACCTAGAGAGAGATTTCAAAACCCAAATTCCTATAATACAGTGGGAATTGGGTATTCAAATCCCATTGGCAGCTTTGAAGATCTCAGCCCTTGATACGGCTCACTGTGAGATTTTGAGCCGTGAGAAGATACTAGTTGGGGGAAATAACGTTGCTTTTGGCAGGCCGCATTCTCTTATCATGATAGATGCTGGGCAATTGTTTATCTGCTCTCTGATTTCCCCTCATGCAAAGATCCACTTGGTGCTTTTCTGGCTCTCCTCTTGCTCACCATGCATGCAAGGCTACTGGGGAGATAGTGAGAAGATTTGGGTTGCCATCAGCATGCACATAATATGCAGCATCACAGACCAGGTTTTCAAAGGTATTTAGGTGCCTAAAGACACAGATGGGGGCCAAGTAAGGTTTTCTAAAGTTCCTGAAGAGGACAGGCACCTAACTCCAGAAGAGGATAAGTCACTGATTCAGAGTGATCCCGATCGCCTAACAAATAATATGGCTACATGCACATGTACACCTCTATGAACAAAGAACGTAGGCCAAACTTTCGTGATGGGCGGGGGGGGGGCTCTACTCTAAGAAATAGTGACTCTGAGAAACATTTTGGGGTCATGGTGGATAATCAGCTGAACACACTCCCAGTGTGATGCTACGGCCAAAAGAGTGAATGTGATCCTGGGGTGCATAAACTGGGGAATCCCAAGTCGGAATAGAGAAGTTATTTTACTCTGTATTTGGCAATGGTGCTACCACTGGTGGAATCTGTGTTCAGCTCTGGTGTCCACAATTCAAGGACAACGTGGATAAATTGGAGAAGGTTCAGAGAAGAGCCATGAGAATGATTAAAGTATTAGAAAACCTGCCTTATAGCGATAGACTCAAAGAGCTCCCTCTATTTAGCTTAACAAAGAGAAGGATACGTGGTGACTTGATTACAGTTCGTCTCTCCATGGGGAACAATTATTTAAGAACGGGCTCTTCTAACAGAGAAAGCTATCACATGATCCAATGGCTGGAAGTTGATGCTAGACAAATTCAGACCAGAAATAAGGCATTTTTCACTGTGAGAGAATTAACCCTTGGAGAAGCTCAGGGTGGTCTCTCCATCACTGACCATTTTAAAACTGAGACTGAACGTTTTCTCTAAACGCTCTGTTCTAGGAATTATTTTGAGCAAGTTCTCTGGCCTCTTATACAGGAAGTCAGACTAGATGACCACAGTGGTCCCGCCTGGCCTTGGAATCTATGCAGTTTACATCCCCCGTCCTTGTGCCTCCCCAGCTTTGACAACAGGGAGGAGAGAGGATTCCCTTTCTCCAATTATGATATGGGAAAAAAGCACTCAGCAAAGTCTCTTTGCTGTTTTCCAAAGGTATGAGTAAGCTTCCTTTGGCTGTGCTGCAAGCAATTTGCATTTTGGCTCTTTTGAGTCAATGCTGCTGCAGATTTCCTGTTAGATATTTGATTTATCAGATTATAACTTGTTTTCTCTTGGCAATCCTTTAATTTCTTCCCTGCACTGGGCTTCATTCTCTTCTCCTTCCAGGGTCCCAACCCTATTATGTAACACACATGAAAAAATGTCTGTTTCTCCTTCTGGAGAAGAGCTTTTGTGTGTAATTATTCATCCAAAAGATTCAGCAGGTATAACTGCTTCCCTTGGGGGCTCCATTGTATAATTGGATTTCATCCATACAAATTAAATCCGATCTTTAGCCCTTGGTTAAGCCAAGCAGTAAGTATTTAATGCTAATATCCCTGACAACTATTACAGGAAGAAACGAAGAAGAAAAATAGAAAGGAATGGAAAGTGTTCTCCACCAGAGAAATTAATGGCACAGTAAAAAGATCTGCCGGCACAGGGAGAGCTGCCATCTTTTTGCCATGTCAGCTGTCAAAGCTACCAATAGCTTGGGGTCTGTTTGAGGAATTAATTTATCTCCAGCCTTGATGTCCCATTCATCTCACTCTCTCCCTCTCCCTTACCCCCATGCTGCCATTTATACACTGAATGAACTTCCCCGAGCTACATACCTACCCTCATCCAAGTTCCCATGGAAGACTGTCATCTTCAGCAATGCCTATGATCTAACCACATTCTTCCCTCTTCTGGGTTTCCCAGTGCATTCTATCTTTACTAGGTGGGCCTTTTTAGACAGGAAGCCCTTTGGGTAGCGACCATCTCCCTTTGCGTCCTGTACATCAATCCCATTGTTACTATATAACAATAATTAATAATAAAAGAAAATAGCTCAACACCACATGCCTGGAGTTAAACTGGCCAACTTTGGAACAGGCTCATATTGTCACTATTTAAGCCAGGATATACAGGAAAACAATGGCATGAATCTGGTTCCCAGACAAACACAGGTACTGGAGAAAGACAAGGAGTACTTGTGGCACCTTAAAGACTAACCAATTTATTTGGACACAAGCTTTCGTGGGCTAGAACCCACTTCATCAGATGCATACAGGGGAACATACAGTAGGAATGTGTGTGTGTGTATTTTTATATATTACATACACATATACACACACACACACACATGCACATATACACACACACACACACACACGCACATATATATACACACACATATACACACACGCACACACAGAGAAACTGTGAAAAGGTGGAGGTTGCCATACCAACTTCAAGTAGCTTAATCAATTAAGGTGAGCTATTATCAGCAGAAGAAAAATAACTTTTGTAGTGATAATCAGGATGGCCCATTTCAAGCAGTTGGCAAGAAGGTGTGAGTAACAGTAGGGAGGATTCTTAACATGGGGAAATAGATTCAGTTTATGATACTGGAGAGACGCTTTATATACCTGGCTCTACTACTCTTCTCAGCCATATCTATGGTCTATTTGACCCCTTGCTTTCACAAGAGAATTCACCTTCACCACAAATTATGGAGAAGAACGATGCCTCATTTTCCAGTAGTTTTTGTGTTTCTTCCTACTCCCCCAGGAATTCAGGCGTGAGAGTCTCATTGATTTTCAATGGGATGTGCGCCCCTCAATCCTTCAGATGCTTTTGAAAGCCTCCCCTTAAAGCAAGATGCAAATTTGAATCCCGATGCAGACTTCAAAGTCTACATATGTTCAGAGCTGGAGCACTGGTTTATTCTATTATAGAGGTAATCCATAGCCACCACGCTCTCATTTGGTGAGCACATCAGTGGTCCCCTTGCACTCACTCTGCTCACAAATGTGACTAAAGGTTTGCACCCTAGTCTAACTCGAAAGCATAACTGGAGGGGAAGCACTTCCAAATTAAATATGCATCTTAATACAATACCAGGAAGAGATACTGTAGTATAGCAGTGGCTATTTATATGGGGCAAATACCTGAAATTCTCTCCCCATCCTCTGAAATACCCATTTCTGGAAGACAGTCGTTGGAAGTTTTATATTGATTTCCTGCTGTTTTAGCAATTCATTGCCATTAATCAATTGAATGTGGAATGCTTCTTTATAATTCACAAGTTTTGTGTATTATATAAATAAAATTGCACATGTGTTTTTGTGATTTTTCATTTAACTGAACTCCAAGGAGATTCATCTCCTAAGTTATTAATAGATCTTAAATGGCCTATAACACACAATTGCTCCTTAATTAACCTGCAGTAACTGCTCTGTAAAATGTAAATTAAACGCTTCATTTTTTTCCAGGAGTATAATGTTAAATCAAATGTAACACTTTATTCTACCAGCAGAGCAACAATAAAAGATCCCAAGCTGCAAAATGACTTCAGTGGGAATGGATTTGGCCAAAAATGAAGGGTGTGCTTTTTCAAAAGTTCTGATCACTGACACCATGCCGCTCCCCATAGAAGTCCAGGCCAGTTTTACCACTGACTTTAATATGAGCAGAGATAGACCCATTCGGAAGACCTTTGAATATCCCACTCTCAATAGCCACTGTGTAAGGGACATATGAACAACCTAATTCCTCTTTGTCCACCACACAGTCAAGCTGGCCCGGGTCTTAATCAGGTTTTAATCTTTACTAATGTGAACATTTCCTCTCTGGCCTACTCATTGCTCCCTAATCCATAATTCATGGGTAAAATCATCTACCAACACTTCATTCAGCCCTTCTGATGCACACTTCCCTGACTCCCTGTTGCCTACCAGGTCTAATTCACTCTCCTTGCTCTCCTCTTCAGGTCCCTCCATCACTTAGATCCTTCCCGATCTTGTCTGCTTTTACTCCCCACTGTGCTCTATTCACTTAACTAAAGCAGTTCATCGGAATGGCTCCTTCATGTCCCTTTCCCACACCGACCTCTGCATGTTCATTCCTGGTGTGCCACCTGCCAGGAACACCCCTCCTTTCCCCTATTCGCTCCCACACGTCTCTCTTTAAATCCCATCTCAAAGCTCCTTTTCGACAAGGAAGTTCATAGACTATGAATGACTGACATTTATATAGATTATAAATACAACACAGCCCCCCTACCTTCTGTATGTAACTGTGAAGGTGATAAATTTAATGGGAACGAAGCCAACTCGCCACCTGGCAGGGTCAGGCCAACAAAGAACAGATTTCAGAACACACAATCAACTAATGGAGGATGCAGGGTCCTGTTCCCACGGCTACCACCAATGGAAATGTTGCCATTGACTTGCACGGAAGCAGCAGTAGACCCTGAAAGAGAAAACATACCTAGTATCTGCAGCCATTTACACAGACTGATTCAAGGGTTAGGGATGCTCGATGGCACTGGGCACCTGCCTGGTAGCCATGATGCTCATGAGATCTGCCTTGCTCAGAAACAACATCTGAATATAAGCTTCCAATAATCGGCCCAACCCATCACTGAGCATGTGCAAATAACTGACACACGGTTGCATTTTCATATTATTAATACAATTGACACAGCCTGGCACAAACGAGGAGCACCATCCATTGCCTGTCTGGAAGAATGAAAGGTTTCCAAAGCACCCCAAGGCAGGTGGGTGCCTTGCTCGCATCGAATTACAATGGGATTTTGGAGTCTCACTCCTTTGAAACCCCAGCCACCCGACCAATAAGAGACAGAGCACACACAGGAGGGGACACTGGATATCGGAGGGGAAGGGAGGAAGTGTTGATCTTTGACCATGAGGAGGAGGGTTTAAAGAGGGATGTGAAGGAGGAGAAAAGCAGGGAGAGAGGGGGCTCCAGACACTGGGAGCAGAATAATAGAAGGCTGGAAACTAAAAGCAGAAGAGAAATAAAGGGATTTGTAAGGAAAGAGGAGAAAAGTACTTGTGTGCAAGAAGGACAGCTTCAAGACATATAAGAAGCCAATGAAAGGACTCAGAGAAGGGGTGAAGCAGCTGTAAGAATGGGAGGGGAAGAGACCCATCTGTGGGGCTCTTGCCAGGCTGGACAAGAAAGAGCAGCAAGGCAGAAAAGCCAGGCAGGAGAAGTTACTGTAATCAAGATAAAAGCTAGACACCTAGTAGCCCCGGTTTAGTAAGCAAAGGATAGATTTTAGTGACATTAACAAGAAGTGACAGAACTTAGTGAGAGACTCAGGGTAAGGAAGACAGATGAGTTAAAGAAAAAAAATGGGGAGACTATATATAAAGGGATCCTCCTTTATAAGGGACTATTTGTTGTCATGTTACACACTCATGCTCCAGGTAACCTAGTTCACTAGAAGCAAAGCCTAAACCCAGCATCGAAATGGGAACTGCTAAGAAGGGACAACCAGACAAGCAAGTTGATCTCTCTCTCTCTCCTCGCTAGTAACAGCCATTTGACAACACTGAGAGTGGCACTGAGCTGGAGGGAGTTTGTAGGGATTGTGACAAGTCATAATGACAATACATTACAGAAAATACAAGAGAGATGCTCAGAGAAAGGAGCTGAAGTACAACAAGCAGACATCCAAGCACAGATTGCATGAGCCAGCAGAGCTCAGAAAGGAGGAGGGATGGGATGGAGCGGAAAGTTAAGGGAGAGAAGGCTCGGAAGAGAGAGAGGTGAGTTTGGGCTTGAAGTTAAACTGGCACAACATTGTGTGTGGACGCTTGTAATAACTTTAAAACTGAATTACAGCATTTTAGCTTGACTCTGTTAACGGATGAACCAGGCAGGCCGGCCAAGCTGTTACTGTGTTGGGAGAGACTAATGAAGACAATTAATTAGTGCACATGGATTCTCAGACAGATGAAAGTGGCATAAGCGCTGCTCTGAAGAGCAAAGCAGCAGAGGGGCTGCTGCTAATTTTAAGAGCTGCTATCACAAAGTCAAGCCAAAACCTTGTATCCAAAAGATAACCAGAAGAAAGAAATTTAATATCCTGGGTGAGGCTGGATGCAAACCAATAGCAGAAACACTACGAACAGAACAGTAAGCAGGTTAGTGACTCTAAAGCCACTGTCTTAGGCGAGGTACTTGCAAAATATATGAAAATAGTCAGTGCAGGCCCAAGTTGCCAGCCCAGTTAATAACCTTTTATAATCTGCTTGTAAACTGACCATTCTCCGTAATCACATGCAAGCCACACATTCATGTTAGTAAGATGTGCAAGTTACTTAGTATCCCTGTTAATGTCATTTTGGGCAGCGGCTGGGTACAGTGGGTAATATGGTTGTCTGTAACTTAGAAGGCTGCCCTATTCTTGTCTCTGCCACTGAAATCACTGTGTGACTTGGGCAAGTCACCTGGCCTCTCTCTGCCTCCGTTGCTCCATCTGTAAAATTAGGATAATGACTTTTACACACACACACACACACACACACACACCCCAGCACTTATGAGGGCTTATCTCATAATGTTAAACTGCCCTAAGCCATTCAGCAGAGGTGTGCTACTGAAGCACAAAGCATCATTTCAATTTTCTCAGAACCTCAATGAATTATGATTTTAACTTAGTTTTTATTAGCTTCTTTCTACCACAAAATGTTGCCTTTGAGATACGCAGAAAACCTGGGGACGGGGAAGGGAGATGGTCAATCACCCTAAAGCCATACTTCTCCTGATGCCAATTATATTGAAACCTAAAATATTCCCCTCCATTTTGGAACAATGTCACATAACCTCATTTCCTCAGCTTAAGAAAAAGCCTTGAATTTTATGTGTTGCACTAAAATATGGCACCATAGTTAGGTTTATAAACAGCGCTAAATCAAAGCAGGCCTCAGTTCGTAGATTATGTAAGCCATGTCAAAACACTAGGGAATGACGCAATATAGGAAAAGGAATGGACAGCCGCCTTAGTCTGACATTTGTGGCAGTAGGAGAGAAAAACCTGCTGTTTGGTCACTTTTCTTTCAGTAGAGACTATCAAGCAATTCCTTACTGTTTATTTTTTTTCCGGGGATGAGGTTACCTTCCTTATGTCTCAGATTCTGGACTCTCCTGGTGTACTGGCAGGTTTTCACCTGGCAATGCAGAGACCTGACCTCAGGATTACAAGACCAGCCAAATGGAGAATTTTTAATATATACTGGACCAGATCCTCACCTGGCTTAAAACAGTGTAGCTCATTGACCTGAGTGACTGCGTTGATTCACACCAGTAGAAGTCTGGCCTATGTCTTTTAATTTTTCATTGCTTCTACTACTCTTGGAATAATTTAAAATAAGATTTTTAATTTTCTTCCCAGTTTTGTCCTTTTCCATATGGCAAACACCAATTGAGACAACCTACCATCTTTCTTACACTTGTCACTTCAATGTCTGGCTGGCTTTAGAGAGGCACCTTAATGCCAGCCCTGGGTAACTGAACCTGAGAAGTTGCAGCCCCGTCATCAATTGAGGGAGGTTGTACCGTGCTCTGTGTTCCCCAACCCCTAAGCGCAATGCAGAGAAAGTCAAGCAGAGTTTAGCCAGCACAGAAAGGAAGCTGGAGTCCTTAAACCTGGAGCACAGAGAGCAGCAGAATGGAGGTCAGCTTTGCAGTGCAACCATCTTCCAAAGAACCTCTCTAGTTAGACTATAGTACTTTAACTCTGTGCAACCGCCTCTAAACCTAGGAGAGAGCTAGCCAGGAGTTTGGATTAATAAATACACGCGTTCATCGAGGGCTTTTGAGCACTCTTGAGATGTTCTAAGAATCAGGATTACCTGCCTATATATGGAGGCCACCATAAAGAAGAGACCATTTACTCTCTATTGGGATCTGACACACAGCAGTGCTAACCAAGGCAAGGACAAATCAGTCACAGCGGAATGGAAATTTTCTATTTCTTTTGGCATTTTCAAATTTTTCGATTTTCAATGAAAATGAAACAAGTTTTCATATTTTCTTTGGGAAAAAAACAAACAGAAAATGTCTGAAAAAAAGATTTTGAACAGGTTTTGTTTTTCCCATATTTTTCAGGGAAAAACACTCATTTTCTCACCAGCTCTAATGATTAATTACGCCATAGCTCCTAGAGGCACTAGCTGAGATTCGGTGCCCCTTTGGGTGAGATAACATACAAACACGTCATAAGAGACCTTCCCTGCCCCAAATAAATCCTGGCCTCATTAAAGTCAATGGGAGTTTTGCCATTTACTTCAGTAGGAGCCAGAATGTCACCCCTATAATCTAAACAGACGAAAAAAATGAAAAGCAAAGCAGAACCACAAACAGATTAAATATTACCACCCCTATTTCAAAGGCAAGGAATTGAGGCACAGAGAAAGTGACTTGTTCATGATCACACAGCAGGGTTGAGAACTGGTTCCAGTGCCAATCTACTGGTCTAACCATTAGGCCATCCTTCCTCTCAGAACAAGCATATGACAAGCTTTTCAGGGAAACCACTGTAGATGTGCCATCCGGGAGGATGATGGATAACCAGTTGACTATGAAGAAATGATAAAATATAATATATTCTAAACTATGTCAATAGCAACTGTCGTCCTGTGAATGCAGTAATGGCTATGCGTGCATTTATGTGTTATGTGTGTCAGCACCTGTCAGTATTTATGTAATATATAAGTCGGCAGATCTGTATAGGTTTATGATTTACAACAGATTTACCTTATCGCACATGTTCAAGCAAATTGCTACACTTATTTTTGGCTTCTCCGTGTACAAAATGTGCAGCACTCCACAGTATTTTATGCCTTTGTTGCAAAGAATGGCTTTTTCGGCGCAAGAAGTAACAAGGTCAAGAGATTGGGGGCAGCAGAGGAGAAAGAAGAGACAAAAGGAGAAAGTGAAGGAACTAAAGGAGTTTGATGTCTAGAGCAGGGAACTGAAGGAAGAGGAGATGGGGTGATGGCAAAGACTGACATGTCAAAAACCAGGAGAGGGAAAATGAGCCAAGTGAAAACTGGTCTCAAGCCAGAAGAGAGAGAATAAACACAGCCCTCAGCAACGGTCCAGCAGATAGAAGGTGAAAATCGTTTGGAAACCAAGAAATGGTCAGTCAGGGCCAAGGTTTCTGTTGAAAACGTGCTGTGGAGAATTAAATTACAATACAGCCAATTCGACCGAATTCACTTCATCGGGCTCCCTCCTGGCACTGTCCTCATTTGAAGCTTTACCCTTTGAATCCATGGCCATATACTTTCCTTCTCCCTCACTCCTTTTCTCCCCAGCACTGAAAACAGTGGCTGGAGCTAAGGAGGTAAAAATATGTAATTAAGGGAGTTTCCCCTTGTTAAAGCTGGAGACAGTCTGGGGAAGAGAAATGGTTTGCAGCTAAAATGTGGGACCCAACCAATTGTTCTTAAATGATTAGAGCTTGTGATCTCAGTATCACCAATGCAAAATTAGCCGGGCGGCAAGTTAGTCATTGTAAAAGGAATCACGGTACCACACTGCTCCCTCACACGAGTAGATTTGGGAGGCCCTGTTTGCAAGGCAATCTCTGTCGTGGCTGGATGAGAGGATACAGGGAGGTTTCTATTGAGGCGACCGGAATATTAGGACTCGAAGGTGGTCAGGGAAATGTGTTTGTGCCTGGTCTAGCTACTTTGTGTAGCCACCTGTCACCTGGAGACCGGAGCACCTTGTAAATACCAAGCAGGTGTTAAAGCAGGGCAAGAATGGTAGGCAGTTGCATGGGATGAAAGGGACATTTATTATCCCTATTGATGTTCCTTCAGGCAGCTCCAAGACTCAGGGACTGGTCCTGCCACTTGCCAACATTTCCCCCGTCCCCACGTGATTGTCCAGGAGCATTTGTAACAGGCGGCTCTCACAGCTGCCAACTCCTCTTATACCCCGCTCTAAGATCTAGTCTCTGAAGTATAAAGAGATGCAAAGTGTGTCCCCTCCAGCCGAGCTGACCTGATCACAGATCCTCCTAGCTTCACCACAGAAAGATTGCTTGCTAGGATGACAACCTACCAGCATCACAATGGTCTAGGTTTCAGTAAAGGGCAGAATGCAAAATCTAGCTGCTCATGGCAACACTCCACCATCTAATAAAGGAAGGGTTGGTGCCCGACATCTTTCTAGCAGACACAACCACCTCATGCAGAGCTCTCATGGTTCAGAGGCTGCCCTTGATTAAGATGAGTCATAAGGCCCACTGAAATTCCCCCAAACACAGGGATGACATACAGTGATAGCCTATCAACATGTGTGCATGCACGTCCTGTCCCATTAGGCAGGATTCACAGAAAGCAGAGGGTTAAGGGATTTAAATCAGGTAATTTTCACTCTCAACCCACCAAAGATAAATATATAGGAACATGACACACTAATGTAAGAACATACATCTTTGACTCAGGCTAGAAAGGAGTTGGCATTGGTTGGTATTAATATGCTGGCTGATTAGCAGGCAATCAAACATAGGACCCCTTTGAATAAAAATAGTAAGGGAGATATTTTTCAATGCAGTTCATAGGACTAAGGTGCCATTCTGATAAAGTCAGAATTTCCAGCATGAGCCAATCCCTCCATGGCCACAGGTGCAGATGGCTGCTGCAGCTCAGACAAGCTGAAGTTGATCACATTTTCCATGTAAGAGGGCACAGTAATTACAACTGATGGAGGCAGCTGGCGCCAAAACTCTGAGCCTTGGTGGGAAAAACCACCAGATTCAAAATCAAACAGCAGTAGCTGCTGCAGATGATTTAAGGTTCTAATCTAATAGCATTTAGCAGTAGCATACTCTGCTCCCACAACAGTGATTGGGTACAAGGGTGTTAGGAGACTGGTTAAACTCTTGGAAATAGGGTACACTGTTACTGTGCTGGAAATAGTATACAGTGTTGTTTAGTTTGATACTTTATTAGGATCACTATTGTTAGCATGTGTGAAAACACTTGTGCACGTTCCAGTTTGGATAGCAAGGCTCAGGGAATTTTATTGTCTCCCCAAGACGATGGGGGGACAAAGGTTGTGTATTAATTACACTTTAAGGACTGGAATCAGTCTGTACCAGGATAGTAGCTGTAAATCTCTGCCCTGATTAGAGATAAGGCATGCTTTCAAGATAGAAACTGCACTGCTTATAATATCTCTCTCGCTTTAAATAGAGGTGTCGTGAAGAGGAGATAAAGTCCCCATCCCTTTTTAAGGATTGAAAGAATAGGTAAAGCGATGATATGTAAAGATCAGATTTTTCAAAAGAATTCAGTATTTCGATGCTGAGCACCTATGAGTCTTTGGCTGGTTTTTTGGTGTCTGTCTGGGGAGCTGGGTTCTTTGGAAAATGTGGTCCATAGAAGCCTTGTGCCAACTATTTTGCTTTGTCTGGATACTCACTAAGTTACAAGCCAAGGGTCATTTGCCATGTTCTCTGACCCTATGCCAGGTTTGTTGGAGCAGGTCACATGAGTCAGCTGTGGCTGACCAGGATTGTGTGCGATAAGCCGACCTTTGGCTGAAGTCCAGCTTGAGCCTAATTCAACAGGGGGTGTTTTCATTTTGCTTTCAAGAAGAGAGGCTGAGGTCTTCGGTCCAGTTGGAAGAGTCAGGAAAACAAAACCAAATCACAAATTCTTGGCTGCAATTGACAAGCACACAGCACAACTCGGGAGGAAGGGGGATGTCATGCAAAAGCTATTCTGTGGATCCTCCCACGGCCACCTACACTGGTTTTTAAGGCTGCATTGTGTTGGCGGTGCAATCTTAACTTCGGAGAGAACCTGGGCCAAAACTCTTTTCCTCCGAGCCACTGAGTCTGTCTAATTCCAGCTGGCAGTGGAGGAGTACATTATTACCTTCTGTAATTCCCTAAGTTATTTAGGACTGTCTCCTTATTATCTTAATATCTTGGCTCCCATCATAATTACAGCCCCAGTTTTACAAGGGGAAATTATTTTTTCTTGTCTTATTTCCAGGGTTCTGTTCTTGCGTCAGAGCTGAACAAGTTTTTGTGTATTCTCGAGAGACGTCTGCACGCGCCTTCTGCAATTTCCCCAGCTTGTGGGAATGGTCTAGGGCAGGACTTCAAGGAAACACAGAACAATGCTATGAAGACTATGGGAAAGAGCTATTTGTATAGGGACATCTTTCCACAATAGTTATATTCATGGCACAAAATCATAAGTGTGTTACAATATATGAACCTTTACATGATAATTCCTTGAAAATGTACCTTTTATCTGATCAAACCCATTAGCCAGCTGAGCAACTTCTCTTTGGTGGATACTAGCTGTGGAGCAGGAGGCAATAAATAAGGGATATCCCTTAAAATTCAGGTTGCGTGGCTACTCTAGCACTATGTCATTGTGATATTGTATTGTGGCTTAGGGCATGGCTACACTTACAGGATTATAGCGCTACTGGTTATAGCGGTCCCCTTATACAGCAATATGTGTAGCGCTATTGCGTGTCCACACAGACATGCCAGCGGTATAGCATGGCCACATTTGCGGCACTTCAGGCGGCATTAAGAGCAGCACATTAGGGCAGGTATCCCAGCATTCAGCTGGGTGCAACGTGCTTTTCAAACAAGGGGAGTGAGGGGGGACGTGTTGTGTGTATGCGGAGGGAGAGAGCCAGTGGTTTTTCTGTCCTTCTGAGAGCCTCTCAGCGAGCCTGTCAGCGTGTGTCCATTCACAGAGGGCTTTGTTTTCACACAGGCTCCCTCCTTAAACATTTGCATTGCTTATCTGCCGAATTAAGAGAGAAACTCTAAAGAGGTACTTCCGCATTCCTCCAGCCGAGTTCAAAAGAAAGGGAACAGACGTCAATTGCCTTAAATGGCTCTAGGCATCTCAAGAGATCACTGGTAGCGCAGTGGGTGTCCACATTCTCGCCATAGCGCTGCAGCAGGAGCGCTACAGCCCTTATTCCCCGTGCGGAGGTGGATTACCAGGAGCGCTATAACTCCACGGTTATAGAACTCTACGTGCCTTGCCAGTGTGGATGGGTAGCAGGTTATAGCGCTCCTGGGGGCTTTATAGCGCTATAAAGTGCCAGTGTAACCATGGCCTTACAGTTATGTCTCAGGTTTACAGGAGACATTTCCCCACGTTCAGTACTCTCTTTGTGCTTCAGAAATGAAGCCTTGGGCTTGGAGGATTCTTTGCAAAACTTTCAACACTAACCTCTGCAATCTGCCATCACTAGAGTCTCTCGTTACTCTCGTCCATTTCATCTTCCACATATCTTGTCTAGACCAGAATTAGATGGAGAAACAGGTTGCCGTGAGGTCAGTGTTCCAGGGCTGCATCAGAATTGAGGCCTAGTCCTTATTCTAGTTCCAACAAACCCATGCAAACGGCGTGAACCATCGGACTTGCACCTTGTCTACCTCATATCAATATCTCATCGTGCACACGCCCTGTCAGTTCAGTTGATTGCCTGTGAGAACTTCTGAACTTGCAAATCCATGCAGAGCGGGTGAGTCTCTCATGTACTTGCAAATCCCTTTGGAACTGAGCTTGGAAAAGTTTGCACTGCTTGACAACAAACCTCTAAAAAAAAATATGCAATTCAGGCAAGCGTTCTTGCCTTGGTTTCACCACCTCTCGCTAATGGGTGTCTTTGTGCTGTTGTATAGTTTTCACCAGATTAGTTTCCATATCCAGCCAGGCTCAAAGTAGGAGCTGCTGGCATTGCAAATAGCCCCATGAAGCAAACAGTTCTGTGTGTATCTGAGCTGCACCAATTCTACCTATGCATCCAGCATTGATGTTTTTAGTTTTAGGTGAAAAACACTGAGCTCACAGTAAAATATTAAGCTCTTGTAACAGACCGTGGAAAAGGAATGACTGACTATAGAAAACCCTCTTCAAAGCAATGTTCCTCAGAATCATCCAACACCAAGAATATGATAGTTCAGGAGCAATGGACTCAAAGTATCTGTCAGGAGATACAGTTATGTGATGAAAATACTATAGGGAACATTCCTTTATCTGAATGAGGATGACAAATAGGATGGCCTAACAGGTCTTTGCCATATCTAATTTCTGTAGCTCTATGAATACTACTAATCATACATAGCACTTTTCATCCATTGATCTGAAAGCACTTTGCAAATGGAGGTCAGTGTAATGATCCTCATTTTACATATGGGGAAAATGAGGCAGGGGCAGATGAAGAGACTTGCCTTCAGTTTGAGTTTGGAGTAAAGATTCAGGCTGGTTCTTGTTTAAGCAGAGACACTTTCCCCAAGCTAGGTTTCAGTCAATACTTTGGCTGTCGGAGCCACAAGATCTGTTCTGAATGCACTACGTTTGCTCTCTGGGGAAGCAACTGCTTATGCCCTCACCTTGGGAGTTTGTTTGTTCTTGGCAAATTCACAGCAACAAAAATAATAATTATTTTTATTACAGCAGTGGCTAGAGGCCTTAGAGAGATTGGCATCCCATCCTGTTGAGTGCTGTACAAATATATAACCAGACAGCCCTGCCCTGAAGAGCTACAGTCTAGGTATACAAGACAAACAAAGGGTGGGGAGCTGGTATGGAGAAGTGAAATAACTGGATCAACGGCACAAAGCTGAAGAGTTGGGAATGGATAATTTGACTCATAGTCCAGTATCCTGTCCCCTAGACCACTCCGGCCCCCGCAAAATGCAACATGTCCTAGAAAAGTGTTAGGAGTTCATGATCAGGGTCTTTCCTGGTACTTCCTTGGAAGTATGATTTTGGCCACTGCCAGGGACATGATATCAGACTTGCAGGACAAATAGAAACGTAGAAATGTAGGGCTGAGAGGCACTTTGTTCCTACGTGTAAAAGGCCTAGGGATGGGAGGGTCAGAATCTGTCAGGTAAATCACCCATTCGTTCCAGAACCATACAAGAAAATACAATTAGAGATTAGTCCACTGAGTGCATAACTTGTGATATCCCATCTACAAATCATTTTAAAAGCATGTACTGACCTAAACTCCTTAATTCCTTGAGTTGTTGATTCCAATTATCAAGCAGACATGTAGCAAAAGGCTTTTTATCCCATAAGATTTTACGTTTGGATACAATAAAAGTCAATTTATTCTGCAATCACAAGAACATGGACAGTTAATAGGTTGCACCATTTTTCTCTCCCCTCAAATGCTTCAGAGTGGATCCATTAACATGTTTACATACTAGACTTAAACAACAGTAGTGCTTCCTCTTCTCTAGGGGTAACAAATTCAACCCAATTTTTTGCACGTCACTGGGAGGTTCTTTATTATTACAGCTCAAAAGGAATCTACATAATTGGTTATGAATAATTTGTAACTTGTCTAAAACCCTCCATGTAGCTATCTGATTTACAAAGTCTTCATACTCCACAAGTAGAAAATTTTAATTGTGAGATCATAATTTAAGCACATCATTCCTCCTTAATATAGCAGGAACATCGGACCAAACTCCTCTCCAGAGCTGCTCTGTGTACCTGTTACGGACCTATGGGACAGCAAGTGTGCCAGGGGATCATTGCAGTTTAGTTTCTCTGCTGGGGGTGAGGGGATTCAGCAAGCAAAAGAGATTAGACAACAGGAATTTCTGTACCTTGGTTTGTTTTTGAATCTGCATTCTACCTGAAAAAAAGGTGATATTGTGGTCCAAGCACTGCACATGGAATTGGGAGATCTGAGTTCCATTTCCAGCTCTCTCAAAGCCTCCTTGCATGACCCTGGCCAACTCACTAAATCTGAAAATGGGCATAATAATATTTCCCCTACTGTGCATATCAGGATGCTACAAGACGTTTAGTTACTACAGTGATAGGGTCCATCGGAATACAGAGCTCCCCACATCCAAGAGAAAAAAGGAATGCCTGATGCAATGTGCTTTTGGTCTTGAAAAAGCAACCTCTACTTGTGTGCATACACCACACAACTACGGGCACTCCTTTTATGTGCTCTCCCTTGGATGCTGTGGTGAGAGCACCAGTCACCGGCATGCAGAGGGGAACTTTCACGCAAATTCTTCGTGTGAGTAAATTTTACCTCTCGTGCATGTATGTGATGATTTGGGTAATAGTGCACAAAAAACATGCATGGACAAGTGGAAGTCGGGCTGAGCTCCAGTTTAAAAAAAACATTCCCTGTATTTTCATTTGATTGGAAGACTCACATCTTCAGTATGGTTTCTAGAATTGACTTTGGTCTATTTCTTGTATTTCTCTTTTTGCCTTATATAAATGTTCTTATTTCCGCATCTACAGAAGAAGCCTTAAGATTACGCTGTTACCTATATATTTCCATGGGTGGGCTACATTTCTAGAGGGCTCTTAGCATGAGCTAACCACTACCATCTCTGCCTTTGACACCCAGATTCTTTCACCATCTCTGGCCCCAATTCAACAAAACATTGTTATGCAGAAAAGCACTTAAGCACATGTTTAACTTTATGCAAAGGGCTTAAGTCCCATTGATTTCATTTGATATTAAATCAAATAAGGCATCTGTTTACATGTTTTCTGGAAGTTTAGCATGTAAGTAAGTCCATATGCATTTCAGGAAAGCATATGCTTAACTAAGACATGACTTAACTATAAGCATGTGCTTAAGTACTTGCCCAAAACAAATGGACTTAACCATATGCTTAAATGGTCTCTCTGAATTGGGGCCTCTGTAATTAATTTGTCTTTGCTGCACTTTGATCTTGTTAACTATGGAATGTCATTTGTTCTATTTTGTCTTCAGTTAAATTTGTGTGAAAAAAAAACTCATAACTTCAAAATGTTTGAAAGACCCTCTCTAAATCCTTTGACTCCATCCCAGCCCACGGGTATTTTTTAAAAAAGTTATTGTCTTGAAACCAAACCCAACATGGCCTGTCTGACAAAATCTTTCTGTGGGGCAGCAACTAGCTGAATAATACATTTTGAATTAAATTACACAACTCTGTCATCAGCAGAACATTCCGAAAGGTAAGTCATTAATAAAAAGGAGAAATAAAGTGGTCCTTAATTATGTAAGATATTAAAAGCCTGAGTGTTTGGCTTCTGTGGCACATTCACTTTGTGAGAATAAATGTTTTAAGCCAAGGTGAGCATTTCTCTGCGGAAATCACAGCTTGAAGAGGATTCCTTACACCTTCAAGTGCAGCTGATCATTTTGAGACTTACCCTCATACACTTTTTGACTTCTTGGTTCTAGCTCTATAGAGAGGGGCAGAGGTTTCCAGCCTTCATTTTGCATTCACCCTGGTTTTTGCTCTTTTATTTACAAGGGTATTTTCAAAGACGCTTCCCCCTCCCCCACAAATTTTCCGGGAAACATTTTAGACAAACTATTTTGTTTTTGTTAAAAGAACAAGGAGTACTTGTGGCACCTTTGAGACTAACAATTTTATTTGGGCATAAGCTTTTGTGGGCGAAAACTCACTTCATCAGATGCATATGTACACACACACACACAGAAGAGAACATGAAAAGATGGGGGTTGCCATACCAATTCTAACAGACTAATCCATTAAAGTGGGCTATTATCAGCAGGAGAAGAAAAACTTTTGTAGTGATAAATCAGGGTGGCTCATTTTTGTTGAAATTTTCCACAGAGAAAAAGCATTTCAAAAGAAACCCAGCTCTAGTTGCGATCCTAACTGCTTTTACAACAAAGCTTTTAGTATTTTAGTTATAATAAGGCTCACAAGACTTCTGTGAAGTTGATATATCTTTTAACCAACTAGTCTGTAATTTGCCCAAAATCTCAGTGCTGGTGTCCCTTCATTTAGAGTCATGCATCATGTATCAGAAGATGATCTTATCAGTAAAGATGATGGCAGGAATTTAACCACATGGCATATTCCAATTTAGCCATGTGCGTTCCAGCCCATCAATTTTCCTTCTGTTATTTAAATGCCAGTAGAACCTTTGCTTCACTTCACTTCAATATGAAATCTAGTTCTCAACGTGGAATATGAGGAGCCCCTTCGCTTATAGAATAATCTCTCAGACTAGTTTGTGTTTATGAGCAATGAACTCTCTCTATAATGGTGGCATTGTGGGGTGGGGCATTGCAGAGCCTGCTATTAAGTTTCCATCGCAGACTGAAGGGGAAGTTGGGGTAATCACAGTTTTTCTTGCCCTAATACATCCTCTCACTGTATTCAGTTAAATCGCTCTGCCAGGGATTATTTACTGCTGGGGCTAATAAAAAGACTTCAAGCACAAATCAGAGTATGCCAAGCAGTAGATAGTTTATACACATAGTGAGAAGATAGCTCAGGATGGGCTAGGAGAGTACAGAACACTATGCAGTGGGCATCCCAAAACCTTCACATATCCCTGTTCAGATGACACAACTGGAGTACAGGCCCATACACTATCTTGTGCACTCCGTTGATGTCTCCGCTTTGCTTCTCTCTGCAGTCTGCCTCCCACGCCTTGCTATATACTTCAGTCTTTTTAGGAGGAGTTCCCCATTAAAACAGCAGCCTTTCAGATGGACTCCCTTCCTCGCCCCTGCATCGAAACACTAGCGTGATTCCCTTGCAGCATCTAGGATTTTTTGTTATGCAAGTCGTATTCACATCCATCTGGAGTTGCCGTCTGACAGTTTCCAAGTGATGGTGGAATTATTGTAAATACAGACATTTTTTGAAAAATGAGCAAAAGGGATGTTTCAGGCGTGCTCTAATGGGGTGGGGGAGGAACTGGCGCCAGCAGTCATTATGAAGAGCAACAGGTTTTGAGCCTAGGGCTTTACTGTAAATCAGGCATCACTGTGAGATAGTCGCTACTGTGATGGAAATCAGACTTTGGAAACAGAGGAAATCGTCTAAGCCCTGACTGAGCAATGACACTGGGTACAGTCTGAAGGGAGCTCTCGAGGCTGAACACTAATTGTACCACTGCCAGGGGAACAAGGAGTCTCTGTTACTGCTTTGTCTGTACAGCAACACTGGAGCGTGCACTAGTGCCAAGTGTCCAATGGAGCATCCCTACGATGAGCGGCTGATCAATGGAGTGGCACTCCCGTCTGTATCTCTGCCAGATGATTACTGGAGCAGCACTAGTCAGGGTTCCTGTAAGCTGTTTTCTGGTGTGGCACTGGCATTTATATCCCTGCCACTACTTCAGTGGAATAGCTCTTGCATCTGTATTGCTCACAGCTGAACAATGGTGGAGAATAGAATAATAACGATGTGGAGTTTTACATCATTGGCCTTTAATCAGCAAATCTCCAAACTCTTTACAGACATTAATTAGGCCACAAATCCCTCCTGTGAGGAAGTGTAGGCTTTACCACTCCCATTTTACAGGTCGGTAAACCAAGAGAGGGAAGTAAAGGGCCCAATTTGACTTATATTGACTCCAATAGAACATGCCTTAAGGACACAAGGACTGAGCACTCATTACCAGGGACAGCTTTTCACAGCACCCAACAGGCTTGAGCACTCTTGACAATCTGGCCACAGGTATCAGAGCAGGAGCTCTTTGGAAAAACGAATCCCACAAGACTTGCTCCATGCCCCACAAGCCAATGGCAGAACCCGGTGTGGAGCCCAGGAGTCTAAGATGAGCTTCCCACTCAAAACCGATCACCATTTGTTGAGTGTTTTACTTTAATAAAAATGTTAGACGCATCAGCTGAGTAAGTGAATCTCAAGCCACCAGCAGGGGGAAATCCTGCTTCCTTGATGTCAAGTGGAGTTTCCAAGATTTCAACCCCATATCTTCTCTAACCCCCAAAGCACCCTCCCTCTCAGAGCTGGGAATAGAACCCAGAAGCCTTGATGCCCAGTCCCCTGCTCTAGCCCCCTAACCTAGAATCACTCCACTTTACCATGTGTATTTGGAATTCTCCCAAGCAGCCCCATATGAGGCCATACCTTCAAATCTTTCCCCATACTTCAAACAAACGCATCTAAGAGCCCAGCCACTGTCTTCTTTTCTTGTACTTCAGCATCACCGTTCCTGGGGAAGCCAATTGGCTCTGCACAGTCCTTGTTTCAAGTTACAGAGGCCAAGCCTGGCTCATCTTGTTTCATAATTCATTTCCTAAATTCCTGAATAATTCCAGTTGCCCCCTGTGCCTCCTCACCTATTCTCACACGTGCAGTATCTTTTTCTATGACCAGGTAACTAAAACCTCAGACAATATCCTGTATGTTCTGTTTTGAGTTCCCCACTGATTCATGCCGAATGCCTCCATACAGTACATTCACGTGCTTTGCACTTCATGCTTCTATACATACAGTTCAAAAACTTTGTTGCTTTGATACTTTTGCAGATGGCTTTAAATGTATTCGTCACCAACATTCATTCCCCTTCCCACACCAATGGTCATTTTCTTGGTCTTTATTTCACACGGTACTTCCTTTCAGGGTAGCTATATTATTTTTGGTCCCTAGCCTCGCTGTGTTAAAACACAATGAGCCAGATCCTCAGATGGTGTAAATCGGCATAGTTTCATTTAAGGCTATATCTACACTTAAACCTGTGCTGCTATAGCACTTCAGCGTAGACACTCAGTACAGCAACAGTAAGGCTTCTCCCATCGATGTAGTCAATCCACCTCCCTGAGAGGCAGTAGCTAGACGAATGGAAGAATTCTTCCGTTGACCTAGCGCTGTCTACACAGGGGGGTAGGAGCTTAACTACATTGCTCAGGGGTGTGATTTTTCACACCCATGAGTGATGTAGTTGGGTCGAAGTAGATTTTTAAAGTCAAAGGCTACACCCCCAAAAATCAGTGATTAGCCCAATACAGTAAGGCCATCTATTTAAACTAATTCTGCTTTGTTGTTACTTATTTACAGAATCACTCACTATGTTGAAGAATGAGGGTCCCTGCTTCACTGAGCCCACAAACTGGGTGCTGACAGACAAGCAGACAGAGGCTAGGGAAAGAGGAACAACAGACAATATATGTACCAGTCAATTCAATTCACCATAAGTGAACCTCTGCTTGCTCTCTTCTCATTGACATGAAAAAGCTCCCTCTTATGACCTATCTTGTCTCACTAGCAAATGTATTTCAATCCCACCCTTTTCAAGGTCATTTTATATACAAGGGAAACAAAAAAGTTTGGCTAAAACAGACCCTTGCTACACCCTGAACAGTCTCCTCTCTGTGTCATCCTCAGTCTCTTGTCTCAGAGCCAGCTTTTAACAGGTCCCTACCCTGCCTTTACAGATCAGTCGGTTTGGTACTAAAATTTTCCTGAACTTTTGATAGTCTGATTAAGCAAAGGTCCAGAGGAAAATATGCACAACATACAGAGGCTGGAGGCGTGCAAGCACCAAAGAGAAGAATTATTTAGGATGCAACTAAAGAGAGTATTACAGAGATGAGACAAATTAAGAAAGGGAAAATTTAGACTGTCCAGAAAAGTTTCCAGACAGCGAAATCTATTATTCTGTGGAATAATCTTTCAAAGGAAGTAAGTGGTGGACACATCTTCTTGGCATACTTAAAATTAAGCTGGACAACCACTAGTAAACATACAATCCCTCACTGGCAGGGAAAGAGTCCAGTCGAGGTAACAGTTCTTTTCTATCTCCACATTCTAAGATAAATCAGGTCACATCCCTTAGATGAGGTGTCTTGAAAACTGCATTAAAATTGTAAGCTGGCACTTTAAATGTTAGGGGTTTTTCCTCTGGTTCTGCTTGCAAGCTAGGGAGCTCTGCAGGGAAGCATGCAATCTGGGTCTAGCAGCAGTCAGCCAAGCTAGAGTAAGGTGGGGTGAGCTCTGCCATGCCGCTCTGTTTTAGGGAGCAGCCTGCTTTTTCTCTCTCTGTTTCTGGGTTCTTGTGTTTTATCATTCTGAACTTTAAGAAATAAAGGAATGTTACATTGCAACCTTCCAGCAAAAATATTTAGGTTTTTGTCTAGCTTCTCTGTCCATATGCCAGGATAATAAAACTTGAACACTCAGCCTCGATCCCCAAAGCAACCTAAGATTCTATGAGCAAGCAGGGATTCAGTTGACAAACTCATTGACAAAACATCTCTCATTGCTTGCCCTAACCAATTAGCATCACCTCTGGAATGGGTGAGCAGAGACATTGCATCATCTACATCTGAAGAAAAGACGACAAAAGTTCATGTCATCTGCACACTGACTAAATCAATGCCCAGACTGCCTCACTGTCTATTGCAGGTGCCTCATATGCACGTTAGATACAAAAGTACCTTGTCCGAGAGTCAGGTAGATGAGACGTTACCCAGCACTACTGTCTGGAATCCCCCTGGATGAAATTCACCCCTGTGCAAGCGGACAGCAGAAGGCATATGGACCAGCTAAGTCCTACCTAAGCCCTGTTTTATGCACCATTTCTATCCCAGTTAAAGTAGGAGAAGGTGGCTTAGACAGTGGACTTAATTTGTATACATAGAACATCAGGGTCGGAAGGGACCTCAGGAGGTCATCTAGTCCAACCCCCTGCTCAAAGCAGGACCAATCCCCAACTACATCTTGGGCTGGCTTTTTGCACAGGTGTGAATTTCACCAGAAATGATTTTGATGCCACTTCTGTCAGCTATAGTCTGGCACATCAGTGTTGCATTTCTGGTCCCCTCCACGCACTCTTCCCCCTCCCTCCAAATCCCACACTCTTGTAAGCACAGTCTCAGTGAAGTCAGCAGGATTGCACAGGGGATAAGAGGAGGCAGAATTTGGTGCTTCTAAATCAGTATCCTCCCCCCCCCCTTTTTTTTTAAAAAAAAAAAACAGAACAAAAAACTCTTCACCTTCTATCCATTGCTAAATCTGTTGCAGTGGCTATGCTAAAGAGCTACTCAGCTAATCCTCTGACTCCCTGCCATGCTGGCAGCTAGAGCAAAGCCTAAGGCACAAAGTAGAGCATCAAAAGGAAAATTAATGTCTTCTAACAGCAATTAGAAGAAATTATTTAGATATAAATCTTGTTTTATATCTTCTCAGACTTGTTTTTCACTCTCTCCCCTTTGATTTTTTTTTTCCTTTCAGGCTTTTCAGAAAGAAACATTTAAAATCCCTCCTGTAAACCGCTGGCATAATTAGCTGCATGTTACACCTGGTATTTTAGTCTTCTATAGAGTAATTCCTTTGAGCTTTCTTTTTCACTAAGCCCCTGAGGTCTCCAGAAACTGACTCCACTTGTTGTTTCAGCTGCATGCTGACAGAGGTACCAACACACACACACACACAGATTTAAGACCATCCTCACGCATTCTGACTGACCCACCCTCTTCTCTTCCTCTGGCTGCTACAGCAATAGACCTGCTGTCCCAACGGAAAGTGGGTCTTGGATTTCCATGTGAGCACACCTCACCTTCATCTGCAGTTGGCCTAGACCACAAAGCAACGCACATTACCTAATTGTGCTCTGATAACATCAAACAAACTCTCTCTGATCCAGCATCTGGCAACTCGCCATCATATCTAGGGTCTGATCTGACAAGCTTGTTGATTGATCAAATAATTATCTAGTAGTTTAGATGTATTGCCTAACAAGATCCAAGTTCCTTCAGTGCCTTCTTCCTTTTTCTTGTGAAAATATAAGATACCAACATGGGATAGTATTGCTGACTATGACAGCCTCTTTTATCAGATAGTGAATAATGACTTACATTCATAATAAGTCTTTCATTTCTAAAAGGATCTTTGCTAAGCACAGGAACTGCTTTGCCCACCATTGTACTATTGCTAACTCTGAGGAGAAAGTTTAACAGTGTACAGCAACACTGTACGTCAGTTTGTGACAAGACTACAAAAGGACCATATTCAATTGAAATTGCTGAGAGTAGGCAAAAATGTAAATACCTCATGTGGGGAATTTGACCAAAACACAAAAGTAACAAGTGAAGAAGATGAGGGAAATTTTGAGAGAACATTTTCACTCTGGATAAAGCCCTAAGTCTACACCTTGCATTTTGCCAGTAATGGACTAGACTAGCACTCACAGTTGAGTTTTTACACAACTACGTACCTGATTTGCATATGCTATTCTGTACTGAGATCTGTACCTCAGTCAGAGTCATGGATTCTCAAATTTCACACAAATGATTTGGGGGTGGGTGGGTTCTTCTGGAGGTGGGTTGCCCAACTTCTGCCAACTGAGAAAGCTGTGCTGGCAATGCGCCAGAAGCCCAAGGGCTATACCCAATTTTCGTAAACATAGTAGACTGAGGGCACCTAAATGTATATAGAAGCACGACCCACAGAGACTACTACTCCTTTTTCTAACAGCTTACCCCTATTTCTCAGCCCCAGAGGAGTGGGGAATAGATGTCTGAGGATAAAGTTCACAATAGCGCTTCTCCCACTTCTTTGCAATCTTCAATCACCGGCCTAGAGAGAGGGGAGATACAGTTCTCTCATTTTACCACCACCAATTCAGGTCAGATATTCACGAGGCCACCTGGTCATAGAGACTGGAACCAGGAGAATACCACAACCTCTGGCTTGAAGTGGTTTCCATTATATACAGGGTTTACAGTTTGATTCAATGGCTCTCAGCACTCCCAATGCCCCAGCACCTCGTGCTACTTCCCTAGGTCCTATTACCTGGGATGGTTTACTTTGAAATATGTTTTGGTCATATACTTTGTTTTATCCACATAAATAATTAAACAAAGTCCATGGGGAGCAGGCACTCCATCTTTATCATAATATGTAACTAAGTTCCCTGGAGACTATCTATGTACAGAACAGCTAATAAATGGTTCAACCAAAAAAAACCAACCTGGGTCATTAAATCTTGTTTCATATCTTCTTGTTTCCATCAAAGTATGCAGAAGTGGAAATTCTCTTTCTAAAACAGGCTCCTACTTTTTACAGCCAACTGGGAATGGAGCCAGTTGAAAAGAGAGAACCCCACATCCAGCACTGACAGCTGTGTGCAAAATTCATGAGCTCAGGAGACAGACTGCTGCAGAGACAGGTGTCCGAGATCTAAGTTTAGCTTGAAAGATTAAAATGGCATCTACAAAGAATGTATTTATTGTAATCCTCTCTGTACGAGAAACGACACATACATCACTGATGTGTATATACTGGAAACATTTGAGATATGTCTTTCTTCTGTCTTGTGTTGGATTTCATCCTATTGTATTCAGGGATAAAACAGGTTACAACGTTAAGACCACAAAAATGCATGAACACAGCTGAGAAGGATAATCCGGTTGTCTGAAGAAGAGTTTTAAGTGGTCAGAACCTGTTTATGGACTAGGCAGAATGAGGTTTATTTTAGTAAGAGTTGCTGCCCACTTCAGACATTCACAACTCAATGAAGCTGGCTTATGTAAACAAGAGCCGCAAGGCAGCATCGGGTGTGGTTATTGCAAGACTAATGAACTCAGTAATTAGACTTGCACCACACGATTCTGATTGCAGCTACATTGGTGTAAATCTAGAGTAATTCAGAGAGTGGAGTAGATTTCAGAGCGCAGTTGCTCCGAATTTACCCCAGCCACACAATCTGACCCTTTATGCTAAAATGATTGAAATGGGGGTTCAGTTCTTCTTTCACTCCAATAGTGACAAAGAGTCCCGTGGCACCTTAAAGACTAACTAAAATATTAGAGCATAAGCTTTTGTGGGCTAATACCCACTTTGTCGGATGCAAGCCGATGAAGTGGGTATTAGCCCACGAAAGCTTATGCTCTAATACTTTAGTTAGTCTTTAAGGTGCCACAGGACTCTTTGTCACTTCTGCAGTTCCAGACCAACATGGCTACCTCTCTGATATTTTTCACTCCAGTGTTACTAATGACACCAGTGGAGTTACTCCTGTTTGCATTAGTGTAAGCAGGAGCATCAACAGCACTGCACGGAGTTATGGGTGAAGCATTGCAGACTCCTGCTACTTTCAGCTGGTAGATCTAATAAAGAAGTGAGGCCTGGGAAACCTGGAGAGCCAATTTCTAGGTCCACAAGCAAAATCAAACTGTAAAATAAAGTATCTGATGCCCCTGGACTATGACCCAGATAACAAAGAGGTCACAAGAACATAAGAAAAGTCATTCTGTATAAGACCAATGGTCCATCTAGTTCATTATCCTGTCTTCCAACAGCGACCAGTGCCAGACGCGTCAGAGGGACTGAACAGAACAGAGCAATTCCAAATGATCCATCTCCCGTTGCCCACTCCCAGCTTCAGGCAGACAGAGGTTTATAGACACCTAGCGCATAGGGTTGTGTTCCTGACCACTGTGGCTAACAGCCTTCAGTGGACCTACCCTCCATGAACTTGTCTAATTCTTTTTTGAACCCCGTGTGACAAGGCGCCTCCTTTGTCTCGCCAGACTTAGCACTTCCCATGCGCAATGGTGGGCCTGGAATAATCAGCCCCACTCAAGGCGGGGTTTGTCCTCCCTTTTCTGTGCTCCTTTGATCATATTTTCAGGGGAGGCCTTGGGGTGAAAGTAAAATACAGCTCTTACTGGTACAGGGCCCACTGAACTTAGCAACTTCATTACTGAAGTAACTTCGTAAATACATTACTGCCCCTTTTGCGCCCTGCCCCCCCGCCCCGCATTGGCAAACCTGCTGCTAGAGACCTGGCAGAACTGCTGTCGGGGGTGCAAAAGGGGCAGCGATGTTGAAGTTAGCAGTACAGGCCAGTACTGGCTGCTACCTTTTACTGACACACCATACTGGTCCGGTAAACTTTAAAAACTGACCCACTTGCTTTCACCCTTGGTCGGCCTAAGACTGGTGTGGGCAAACTTTTGGGCCCGAAGGCCACATCGGGGTTGCAAAAATTGTACGGAGGGCTGGGTAGGGAAGGCTATACCTCTCTGAACTGCCTGGCCCCGCCCCCATCCGACCCACTTTCTGCCCCGACTGCCCCCCTCTGAATCCCAATCCCCCCTGCTCCTTGTCCCTTGACCCCCCCCAAAGAACCCCCACCCTTAGGGTGACCAGATGTCCTGACAGTCCCAATTTTGGGGTCTTTTTCTTATATAGGCTCCTATTACTCCCACCCCCATCCTGATTTTTCACATTTGCTGCAGCGTTGCCCGGGAGGAGCCACGGGCCAGAGCGCCGCTCGCACAGCGCACTGAGGCTGCAGGGGAGGTGGGGCAGCAGGTGAGGGGCTGGGGGTGCCTCCCCAGCCGGGGCCAGTTAGGAGGGGCCCGCGGACTGGATGTGGCCCGCAGGCCATAGTTTGCCAACCCCGGCCTAAGGGGTGACCCTCCAACAAACAGCTTCTCAACCTCAGAACCCCAGGGGGTACCTTCCGCTGCCTCCTCGTCCTGTTGCCCTTGGATAGCAGGCACTCAGGTTTGGCTGTTTCCCTTATGGGAAGGAGCACAGCCTCTCGGCCTCGAGCAGCTTGTTTCCCTGATGCCACTAGCCTGGCAGGAGCTTGTCTCTCTCTCTCCCCTCTGAGGAGAGGTTTCAAAAGGCCCCAGGCAGCTGGTAATTGAACTCAGGTGTTCCTCATTGACCTGAGGTAATTTCTTCGCAGCTGGTAGGGAAGATGGCCATTAACATTCCAGGGCTAACACCTCTGCCTTCCAGCACCTACTGAGGGTGAGAGCGCCCACTGGGCCAACCTGTACACCACCCTAGTCCCACAGCCCTCCAGGGATATCAAATGGCGGCTCCTTCACGGAGCCATGAACACGAGTGTGTCTCTGGTGTGGTTCACCCCTGTCCCCAATGCCTGCCCCTTTTGTGGCGTGAGGGAGACCCTGGCACACGCCTATCTTGAGTGCGCCAGGTTGCAGCCCCTTTTCCGGCTCCTCCTTAAACCTACTGTTGTGTTTTTGGCCGCAATTCTCCCCTCACCTTGCGCCCACCCACTTCCCAGAACCCAATATAAGCACCCTCTTGCAGCCATCTGGCCTGACTTTGTCACACCCATTACACTTTTGGCCTTCACAACATCCCCTGGCAACGAGTCCCATATGCTGACTGTGCTCTGTGTGAAGAAGTACTTCCTTATTTTTGTTTTAAACCTGCTGCCTATTCAATTTATTGAGTGACACTTGGTTCTTGTGTTCTATGAAGAGGTAGATAACACTTCCCTATTCACTTTCTACACACTGTTCATGATTTTATAGATCTCGATCATACGTCCCCTAAGCCGTCTCTTTTCTTTTCTAAGAGAAACAGTCTTTTTAGTCTCTCCTTTACTAGGTGTGCGGGTGAGAGAGTCCATTCACTAAATAACAGAGACTGTCATCTTTCTAGATAGAATAGCAGAGTTTTAGCTCAACAGCCTTGTTCTTTGTCTTTGTTCCTAGTGAGTAACAAGTAGCTCATTGGCTAAAGGCCAGCACTCTTCAAACTGCTCTCGGGACAGTCTAATCTGAGCTCTGATCTCTTCTGTACTCATTTCTTTAGCCACATGGCAATTTTTTCCTTATTAGAATATGCAAACGTGTCATTTTCCAAGTGCAGTCGCGCACCTCAGGCTCTCCTGTTGTGTAAATGTAGAGGCAAAAGGCTGGTCATTGTGCCCAAGGGGGCGAATACCTCCCTGGCACAACTGTATGGGAATAACAGAATTGCACCAAACAGCTGTGTGTTTTGCTACACGTGTTTGAAGTGATAGTTTTAATTATTCTATGCCAAGTGACTGGAAGTTCAGTTGCAATCTTGAATCAAAACTGAGCCCCATGCACTGGGACGGCTTTTTTGGAATAGATCTAAAAATCCCAAGGCCCTTTCTGCTCTGCATGGAAATCGAAGACCCTCATTGTACTTTGTCATGTTTTGCCCCATCCCATCCACCCACCTACTTCTGCACAATCCTTTTGGTTGCTGCTCTTCATCTTCAAGTTAGGTGAATTTAGGGGGTGCCATACACACGCGGTTTGTGAGGCATGTTCAGATGTGAACCATAAAACAAAGTTCTTCACAGGTACCCTGTATCCTCTGCTGCACAGAATACGTTCTGTGCCAGTGCACACAACAGCATGTCCAAAAGATGGATAAATTTCATGTTTTACTTTCTTTCCTGTGTACAGTTAAGACTCAAGGCCAACATTTGCTCCTCTTTGTGCTACCAGATCACAGCTAAGCTGCCAGTCATCTGTCCAAGAGGGTTACGCAACAGTCAGGTTTACAGTGAAGTTGTACAAATTTTCTAGCACCACAAATACTTTAACTACCAGGATGCTTAAAGCTCAAGAGCCTTTGGAGAACAAGGAGGGTTATTCAAGTGCTGCACCACTTTGGCTGCATGTTTTCCAGGTGTATGATTTCACCACATGGAAAAACAGAGACAGGGCCAAAGTGAACTCATAAAAACCTTTGATGAGTAAAGTTTGGATAAGCACAAATCATTTGAATGAACCGTGGGTGCAATTCTCAAAGGGGTTTGGCAGATGTAATATAATTCGTGGTTTCACACACAAGCCTTTTTTTTTTTCCCCCCTTGCGCTAATCTTCACAATCCGGAAGATGATGTTCTGGAAGATGTGTTGGGCTGGGTTTGTTGCTTTTTCCCCTGTAGGGTTAGGCGCCGAACTACTGCACCTGAAAGTCATTTGGGGCTGCGAGTTAGACCAGCAAACAGGTTTTCCAGAACAGTGATTAGGTATGATCTGCCTAATGCACAAAAAAAAAAAACCCTATTAAAACTTGGTTCTCTCACCACCCACTTGCTAGCAGGCAGGTAATACAAGGCAAAGGCTTTAACATCTCTCCTTCTAACATATTTGGACATGTTATTTCAGGGGAAGAGCATCATTGTTGACAGTGCCATGAGAAAATGCAACATTTATGTCTCTGAGCTGTGGGCAATACTGCTACAGCTTTTAGAGAAGAGTGAGAAAATATTTTGCCAGATGATTTCTCAACAGATTAATCCAACAAATTCACCACAGAGTTCATGTTATGGGCTTAATATTCCAACAGGGACCTATAGGTAATAGAAATCATATTATTTAAAGAACACCGCTGCCATCTTCTTGATGCATGAGCACAGGGTCCATCAATACTGCATTCATGGGGTGTGATTGCAGATCGAGGTAGCTTTATTCGAACTAGTTTGGTTCCTGGAGTAGCGTCGCTGAGGCAGCACGGGTTTCAGCATGGACTAGCCACATAACTATTTGCACAGCCTACCTTGCACATTTGCACAGCCTACCTTGCACTATTTGCACTACCTTGCACTACCTACTACCTACTACTATTTGCACTACCTTGCACATTTGCACAGCCTACCTTGCACTATTTGCACTATTTGCACAGCCTACCTTGAAGCACTTTCACCACCACCAGGCCCCAAGTCACCTAGATTAAAGCTAGCCAGGTATATCTCCATGAGCCAAAGCCACCCTCTGTGATTGCCCTACATATGTATGCACAGATAAAAACTGTCTCCTAGCTCAAGCGGATTATACTAACTCAGACACAGCCAGTAAAGTTCAGATGTTGATTTGGTGCTTGATTCTCCTTTCGTTTACACAAGAATAATTCAGGAGTAACTCCACTGAGGTCAATAGAGTTTCACTGGTGTATAAATAAAAAGAAAGAAAGAAAGAAATGAAGCTGTTCCCCCTTTAAATAGTAACTTGCACTTTCCAGGGAGTTAACCATCATGAAAATACACAATGTGAAACTTTTTTGGACCACCAGAACTCCTCTGTCATGTAAATGGATAGAGAGGAATTTTCGAGCTCAGTTTCTAGAATATGATGCACATAATTTCCAACAAATTTCACACTAGTGGCTGAGCTTTGATGGTGATCCCTTTCAGGTCCACCCATTGTTTGCCACTAAATCTGAGTGAGTAATTCATAGTAAACACAGTATTCAATTAATTTGACCACTATTTCTGTTTGCAATTTACTCTTGGTATTCACTATTCAAAACTTCTTGCAAACTCATTTCTGTTATTTAACGTCTTGGTTTATGAATTGACCATGAAATGGTCAAATGGTTTGAGAACAAAAGTTTCAGTGGTCACATGATGCATCTTTGTTCACCAGTTGGTTGAGTACCTTAGAATCATTTTCCATTACATTTTTTGCAATATTTGCTTAGAATTCTCTTTTTTGATGGACACTCTGGTCTTTAAACTCACTGACTGGAATAGTCACAGAAAGCAAATATGAAGAGACACAAACAAATAGTGAATTAGTTAAAATTTTCACACAAGCGTTTTCCTGGTGTTCACCCTGTTTGCCATAATTCTCTTCTGAGTTACACACTTAAATACAATATTTACAGTTCCTCTTGTTTACATCTGCATTTGGAATTGGAATTGCATCTGCACAAGTCATAAGCAAAAAGAGAATCAAACTCTGAGCGCTGGTAACAATCATGGAGTATTGGTCTGTTGTCATGTTTATTCACAATTATGTCCAATTTTTTTAAAATAATCAAACCCTTTGTTTTGTTGCTTTTCTGGTTTAAATCAATTTTTTCCTTAGGGCCATGGACTCTGATGCAGAATAAACTTACAGGGCTCAAGTTTGTTGCTTTGAAATTTGCATTCTTTAGTCCAAATTCTGCCATGACCTACATGCAACATCCCCTCATTTAAGTTGATAAGGTTGTAACTCATCTGGGCCTTCACCCTTTCCATTCCAACATACTCCTAATTGACTTCAGTAGGTGCAGAATCAAGCCCTTCCTCTGTAACCTGCTTCCATGTTCAGCGCTTCCCTTCTTGGTTTGTTTTTAAGTGCTCAAGCTCACACAAGCCTAACAATTCCCTTGAATTTTACAGGCATCTTCATGTTTGCTGTCAAATGCATGAGTTAGTTTTCTGGAGGCTATTGCAAGAGAGAAACCATTAATTACTGCAACTGCACAAAATGTCTCTTGTTTAGAGACATATTTCAAAATGTTTTCAGCTGTTACATTGTCATTTCCACAAACAGGGAATAGTTAGGACACTGTTCAGCTACCCTGATTTGCAAAAGGTTGGTGGTATTTAAATTGCCTGCAGGCTAATACTCTCTGTGAACTGATTTTTACCCTTTTTAGGATTCTGTGCCTTCAGGGGCTTAACGAGAAGATTTGCCCATACAAGGAACTGCTTTTATAGGAGGGCAGAAACACACATTGACTTATTTCTTCACAGTACAATTTATTTTGATGCAGACATCCTCAAAAAGCATGGTTCCCAAGACGATCCTGTGGATAAAGGCCTTGGGAAAGATGACTCCTCCTTTATGTATTCCTAATGATATCATGGATTCTTCAGCATTTTACATTTCCAGGTGAATACTTCATGGGTGGAGTTTTCAGCAGGGCACAGTACACATTGTTACAGCCAGATTTTCCAGTGTGTTCAGCCCCCAACACCTCCTATTGCAACACCCAGTGAGCTGTGCACTTTTGAAAATCTGATCTTCATTTAGGTGTCCGGGGGTTGGGCAAGCTCTTCTGAAATATCTGACCCCATGTCTGACCTTGGAAAGTCACCCTTTCTATGGAACTGAGCAAGTGAACATTTAGTTCCAAGTACGTTTATCCCATTTTTATTGACTTACATTTTTAGCACCTGCAGAAACTCCCACCCCCACCTCTGCTATGAAATGTTCTCTCTTCAGAATTTAGGCCCACACATCTACTCTTGCTAATGAATGCTACTGATGTCAGCAAGTTTACTCACATAAATAAGGCCTGGCCATGTTAGCAAGGATTTACAGGATCAACTGATGAAGGACTCCAGAAGTCAAGATTCATAGGAGACTCAAACAGAATAATAAATCACAGTCTTTCGTGATATTAGTTGGCCAGACTGGCAGCAGTTGCCTAAAAGTGAGCAATCTTGAAAGAAACAAAATCAAAACTTTGCCTCCCTCTGTGTTTTGATTATTAATGTTGGAAATATTTCCTCTTGCTTTTTGGGATGGCGGAGGAAATTAGTTATTGACACTAGCAATGAAAACCAAAACCTTCCAAGCATAGGTATGTCCATTCATAGAATGAAGGACACCTTCTCCTTTGCTACTCAGGGTCAAAATCTCTCTGGGTGCTGGGAATTTGAAAAGCAACTATTAAAAAGTCAAGGCAGAGGTTTTACCACTTTGTTCCAAAACTGGCAGTTCTTTTCTTTATTACTGCCCCAGCAATCTTACAGAAGATGATTAGTACTTGCCACAACTAGTACCACTCTCACAGAAGAGATCATATTCTGAAAGGGTCCCCACTTATCTCCACCAGCAAGAGAGAGTTTGAGGAACATCTTTGGAAGTTCTGAACAGACAGCAAGAGAACAACCTAGGATTTGCAGCAATGAAGTATCAGCTTTTCCGAACTGTGAAGTAATTGACTCACACCATCTCACAAGCAGAGACTCACAGAAACAAAGGAAAGAAGGATGTCAACAGTGCATTAGATTCTGGGATTCCGAGGCCAGGAAGGACCAATGGGATTATCTAGTCTGATCTGCTGCATAACCCAGACTATAGAGCTTCAGCAAAAGAATTCCTTGAGCGTATCTTTTAGAAACACGTCCAATCTTGATTTTAAAATGGCCAGTAACGGGGAATCTAGCACAACCCTTGGAAAATTGTTCCATTAGTAAATGCTGATCCTTTGTTCCCACCCTAGGCTAGGGGCCCTTTGCCAGCCCCCACCACAGGCAGGTGTCAATCACCATCCAGGAGTTCTGTGCCTTCCGAGCACGCGCTGAGTACTACTGCACATTCATCCAGCGTTTGTGCACGAGCTGCAAATGAAACATCTAATGTTATTTCACTTCGAGGCAGAGCATTCGAATGCTTGTTGGGGACTGCAAGCAGGATCCCTCACGAGAGGGCAGGGCAGGTTGCTCAGGGAGGTGTGCAGGGATTAGAAATCATGAGACCTAGCTCTCATCTAGTGCTTTCCATCTGTCGATCTCTATGTGCTGCTCAAGGTCAGCGTCATTACCCAACGTACTAAAGGTGAAACAGGCACGGACAGGTGAACGACTTGCCCAAGGTCCCTCAGTGGGCCAGTGGCCGAGCTAGGAATAGATCCCAGGTCTTTTGAGACCCAGTCCAGGGCTCTGTCCACTAGGCAGCACTGCTCTAGACTAGACAAGCTAGAAGACAGTGATTGGATTTGCAGCCCTTTTATAGGAGGGCCAGTTCACAGAGGACTATACTCATTTGTAGCATCAGACAGCAGTTTACTCACTGGCAATGTCCCAAGGGTTAATTAGCCAGACCGGCAAATTACTGTTTATGTTATGCGATCAGACTGATAAATGTGAATTCACCTAGAGGTGCTAAAATAAGTAGCCGGGCACATGGACAATTCAGAAGGCAGACCATGGACAGGGAACGTAAAACCACATCCTATGTTCCTCAGATAGCTCTCTTCTGGCAATTGACAACATTAGCTCTGCAGTAGGTAATTTAATTAGATTCATAGGGAAGAAGGGAGGAGTTGTTGTTCCTGCCTCTTTGCCAGGGAGCTCCAGAAGTATAATTAAGTTTTCTTGCTCGGACTAGTCAGTTAATCAATATATGGCTTTTTCTTACTTAACACAAACAACAAGCCCTTTTTTACTGGCTACTTCCCATGGGAGTGGCCTGAGGATATGATGGCTTTACTTTTATTACCATCCTTAACAAGGATTTCAATATCTTTATGGCTTTTGTGCTTCAAGGGGAGACTCCATACAGATCTATTTCTTTTGAGGCTCTTGGTCGTCATTATATGGCCTGCAGGCCACTTGCAATACCACGATTTCTCCTCAGACCCGTGACCAAATGGCAGTTCTTCAGACCCTACAAGGCAATATAGAGTTAAGTCTGCTGATGCACCTTGAGAACCATACCCAGTTGGTCTCATTAGCTACAATGGAGGCATCTAAAGCAAGAGACAGCTCAGCAAAAAGCAAGAATAAAAGGAAAGTCTTAAGAAAAATAAGGTTGGGGCAAATGTGTGTATGCACCTCATGCCCCATTTAGAGTCCCCAGCTGCTATTCACCAACAGAGCAAGACTACACATATTAGCTTGTTTCAAGCAGTTGTAATCTCACTGACAGATATTTCAGAGACATCCTGGGCATCCCAGCTTGTGATGTCAAGACATCGCATGCCCAGAGGATTGTCAAACCATTCAAAATAGCCACGTGTGTTTCTGGTATACAAAGTTATTAACACAGCTGCTGAAACTGAGCCCACGGCTGATATTTTAGTCCTACAGTCTAACTGTTTCAACTGAATTATACCACTACTACCACCCCCTTACTCTTACATAGCGTTTTTCATCCATAAATCTCCATGACTGTCTTTGTCAAGTGCTTTATCAATATCTCCATTTTACAGATGCAGAAACTGAGGCACAGAGCGGGCAAAGTGACTTGCCCAAAGTTGCCTAGCAGGCCCAGAACGCCGGCCTCCCAAGTTCCAGACCAGTGCTCCATCCACTAGGCCACATTGCTCCACTCTCATAAGGTTCACATGAGATTCTCCACCTTGAAAACGTTATGCTCCTGTCACGGGCATCATTGTCATCAGGCTATTAGTCTTCGGGGCAAGTTAATGGACGACGAACGGTCCTTAGGCATGAGATGTCATCCAGATACATTATACCCTGTAAGAGGGCTGGGAATAGTAATAACGATGAACATTTATACAGCAGTTTTCCTCTCTAAACATTCATTTCATTTACAGTCCACGTAAAAGCAGCTTCGCTGAAAAGCAGCCACCCCTGCATTGGAACTTGGAAGCCAGCTAGTACACAGTGTACTGTACAACAGAGGATGGAAACTTTAATCAAGGACACCCTCCCAACCTCCAGGGCAAGTCTCATTCAAATTACCATTTGCATTCTTAGCAGACAAGCGCTCCCTTTTTAAAAAAAGACTTCTCGGAAAGGATGGCAGCGACTGGTCAAAGCAAGGCCTGACACAATACCTCAGTTCAGACCCCCAGAGCAACAACATGGGAACACCGCCCCAACAGTCCCATGAGTCCAAAGTGAACTAGGTTCAGTGTCCCCTCTTTGTGGCAGTAGCCCAACAGCCCCTAGGCAGAGTTCCCGTGGCATATGGGCCATGCAGGCCCTTCAGTATTGGAATCGTGCTTGTAAGGAAGCCTGCTGGTGTTGGTAACATCTCAACAGTGAGTTTTCAAACAGTTCCTCCAAGCAGAAACAGAGAGTCCGCAATGCCTCCTTACGACGGAGCTAGATTGTACCATGGAGAGACAGCGGCAGAGGGGGTGCTGTACAGCAGTGATGCCTCAAGGGGAACCCCAGAAGTTGATGTATCTCAGCAGGAAAAACCACCCCACTGCACCCTGCAGCCCCCAAGGAGAAAACACAGTTTGAGCCATGTCCTGGGATTCTTTAGCATGGTCTCTCTCATCCAGACTTTCCAGTCCTCCATGCCCCCTGGGGCGATTTGTGCCTTGCAGGTTTCAGGGAGTGCTTCTCATAATCCCTCAAGCACAGGGCCTGCAGTTCTTGCCAGTGCTTGTGTGGTGCACACAAGGGCAGTGGGAAAGGCACCTGTCACTAGCTTCAGGAACAATCCAGCTCCTGAAAAATTTGTCTGGGTCAACCAGCCAGCAGAGTTGGGGGCCTCCTGCTGAAACCAGGAAGCAAAGGAATATTCGTGTGATTGGTTTTATTATCATGTAATGATTATTAAGGACTTCATTTCACAATGGCATCACTCTGGTTTAAAACAGGAGTAACAAAGAAGTGAATCAACCCCCACACAAGCACACACTAAAATGTGCTACTTAAAAAAAACAAAAACAAAAACACCACATCTTGAGACATTGGAATTAATTTATATAGGATTTGTAAACTAAACCAAAGTCACCATGTTTGCAAGATCAGTAGCACATCCACAATCAGGAGGCAGCAATGGAGAGCTATGCAAATGCTTTGCACTCTGCTCCTTGCGTACAAAGACGTATTGTTATGAGTATATGCCGCAGCTTTGAATAACCAATGCACCGTGTTGCAGGCGGCACTGGCAGATAAAGAGGTCAATAGATGGTGCTACAGAGCTGCTGCTCTGGTGTTTTCCAAGGTGCAGGGTGTGTTTTGGAAGTGTCTCTGGACTGTTATAAGCACATCAGGAACCTGTTGCATGCATATCTTCATTACACACACCTTCAAAAGGTCAGCTCCCCCGGACCCACTGTCACCCAAGGGTCAAAAACTACTTACTAATAATATCTGAAAGCGTGTAATGGCAAATGCAGAGACCCTCTGGCAGAGCAAACACTTTAAAAGGAATTGTGAGAAGAGGAACCCCTTTTGTGATTCTTCTACTTGACTGCTGCTAATGGTGGCATAGAAGGATGCTAATGTGGTCAGAAGGCAACTAGGATTTGTGGTGGGAAGTTAATACACCCTCTGTGAGGACGGGGGAAATGGATTAAATGCTTCTCTGTGCATTCCCTATTCTGTTTCGCACATAGGCTGAGACAGTCAGCCAACATCAGTTGCTACCTTCTTCTCCCCATCCCTGGGGTCACCTTGTGATGTCCCCTGAACCTTTCAAGCTGCATCTTGGCCTGCAGGTGAATCCCTGGCTCCCTGCGTCCCATGCTGGCAGCAAATGACTGGCCAGCCCCACTCCGCATTCCAGCTCCTGCTGCTCATTGACTCACTACTTTTACGTCAGGGTCATTTCAGACTGTGGGGTTTGGGCCCCCTCTAGGCAACTCATAGACATCCCGGGCTCATAGACTTTAAGGTCAGAAGGGACCATTATGATCATCTAGTCTGACCTCCTGCACAACGCAGGCCACAATCTCACCCACGGATTTTTGCCCCAGATCCCTAAACGGCCCCCTCAAGGATTGAACTAACAACCCTGCATTTAGCAGGCCAATGCCAAAACCACTGAGCTATCCCTCCCCCCCCCCTTGAGCTATCCTTCCCCACCGGCACTGTCAGCTGGTAACCAGACATTTAAGCAGCCTTCAGCAACTGGCAGATATCCCATGCAGTGAGAAGGCCACACTGGGTGCGAGCCCCGTGCACAGACTCTCCACGAGGTTTCCTGATCTATAGGCTGAAGCTCTGTCGCATTAGGGCATGTGGAGCCTTCCCCTCACCCCTAACCCAGCCGTAATCGAGTTAGAAGGAGCTGGTCTAACTTTGGCTCTTGGATGCACAGCTGTGAGGGCCCCATGTGCATGTCTGAACAGCCTGGAAGGAGAGGGAGGTTGGGATTCTTCTCAATCCATCTGCAACGCTCTGTAGAAGGGAGCAGGACTCTAATTGTCCAGAGAGGTCGAAGGGACATCATGCAAGGGCCTTTCCCCTTCTGCACAGCTGCCATTACCTCCAGGAGAGCAGATAAGAGGGGGAACATTCAGCCTGCAAGAATCTAAGTGCACTGCACACAGTGACCGCCTTCAAACAAACAAATAAAGAGTGGCATGAATTATCTCGTCGTGGTCTGTGACCACATGGGAGGGATCCCAAGGAACAGCCGCAGTCCAAGAGATGGTGCAACACAGCACTCAATCCAGCTGAGGTGCATTCACCTGGGCTTGACCCTGACAGGAGCATGGCTGGATGATTTCCTGCATTTCCAGCACCTCTCTGATGTGCATGGGCACTCTAAGACCTAGTCCCTGCCAATCACCTCTCAGGTGAACCCCAAGGGGCAAGGGATGCATCTTTTTAATGTAGAAGGTAGCTCAGGGGCTAGGGTCGCTCACCACCCCACCCATCATTATGGCCAGACCCTTATTCTAAACCCGCTGTTAGCTTGTAAGGCTGCATTCCACTGCACCTTGTTTGATCCCAATATACTGTGACTGAGGGTTCAACAAAGCCCCATGACATACAAATATTTCAAGCTCTCACTACGAGAGTGTTTTGAGAATTAAAACGTACAGCCACACAAAATTACAGTGAGCTGCTCTGTTCAAGACCACGCCTAGAGACACCCAACCCAAGGCACCGCCTCGTTACAAAGCCAGACGGCAGGAAGACGACAACAATCTCTATCACACCAAAGCCACAAGTCAGAATTTAACCTGCATAGCCAGCTCATCTGCCCTGCACAGACAACATAAATCTAATACTATCCCAGGAACCTGTACCCTCAAGACTATGATATTTGGCCAATAGCAACTGCTACACATCTCAGGTGAAACCAGAAATAGCTCTTTCAAAATTGATCTTGGCACAAGTATAGATGTTTAAAGTGGAGCCGGGTCATTTATTTGGATAGTTTGGAAAGCATATGTTCAGGAACACCCGTGACATAACAAAACTCAATGTAGTTCATTGGGGGATGAAGTCAAATCTCAGCTGTATTGGTGTAAATCCTGAATAGCTCCACTGGAGTCACTCAAGATTCACCCCAATGTACACGTGAACAGGATTTAGCTAAGGGGCAATAATAGCAGTACTGCCATCGCTAGTGGTGTCCTGGCCTCATCTAGCCTCGGCGATGAGTGAATTTCACTCGCTGTGCTTAGTTCTGAAGCCCTCCTTGCTCAATTCTTATTTAGGTAAAACTTCCATTAAACTGAAAGAGTTTTACTGGAGTAGGGAGCGAGTCAGGACTAAGTCCAGAATACACGGTTCTGTTCTTTAAAAAGATCACTCATTTTTAAAAGACATTTGAAGAAACCAAATCAACTGAAAAGAAACAAATTTTAAAATGATCAAAGGAAAATTTTAAAATACAAAGTATAGTTAATCTGTGGAATTCATAGCCACAAGATACCAAGGCCATGAATTTAATGGAATTCAAAAAAAATTATCCTTATAAAGGTGTAGTGAGAATGCTCACCGGTACATTATATAGGCTAAAAATGTATAAGGGGTATAAGCATCCATGCTACTACATAAGACAATATCTAACTGACTGGGATTACAAAGAAACCTCCTCCAATAGGCAGAATTTAAATTTCGTAGCAGGAGCTCATCTTCAACATGTACATACATGCATCTCGCAAAGGAAATTCAACTGTGTGCAGAGGGGTGATTTGAGGCCCGTGGGACTTAAATTACGCATAACCCTTTGACAAGCCCTCTGCACAGACCTGTAGGGAACAATCCTGCATTGGCAGGAAATTGTTTATGGGATGATCTAGTTAGGAGATCTTCTCCATCTCTAACTTTTTTTAGTTTTACACTAGAGTTTAAGACTCCCATTGGTACCAGTGCTGTACATATACATAGTAAGAGAGAGCCCCTTCCCAAAGGCCTTATAATGTAAATAGACAAGACAGATAATGTGGCAAAAAGGAAATGTTTATACCTTTACTTTTCTTTTCTTTTTTTTAAATCTATTTTGGATTTTTTTAACAGGTTAAGAAATTGTTGCCATGTAAGTTTCTGAGACAAAATGATAGTTACTTCATAAGTGAGTTTTTTTGCTTAGAGGAACATCACGCAGTACTACGCAAATTGGATTTCTCTATTTATCATGGTGTTACCATATCACAGAGTGCACAGATGGGGAACACAAGTGAAAAGGTTAAAGGACCCACCTACAGTCACACAGGGAATCTGTGCCAGTGTTGGGAATTCAACCCAAATCTCCTGAGTCCCAGTCTAGTGCTTTAGCCTCAAGAACAGCCTTCTTTCCCTAATATATGTAAACCATTATCATCACAGTGCCACATTTCTCCACCCCCAGCTGCCCATGCCTACATAAGACAGATAGTGGCCCAACCATTGGCAGTAGTGGCTACTGCAGCATTACAGAGCCTTGGGCTTGAATAGTGTGACTTTTGTAAGTTGAAGTTAGGCAGGTCAAACCTGAAACATTATCTAAACAAAAGAGTTTTTTTTTAAAAAAATGCTTTAATTGTAAAAATGTGTCAGTTTGGTTAGTCCATCCAAGACACACAGAAAGCAAAGTACAGTAGGTGATCTCTCTTATTTAATTAACTTCATACAGGAAAGCTTTTGAAATTTATACTGCTTTCTTCATTGGGCTGGTGGATAAAGAGCTAAGCCAAGCAACCGATACAGCTTCAGAAGTTTATTAAATTAACCAATTAAATCGAGGTTGTATACAACACATATGGGCCAAAGCAAACAATGCTGGTGGAACTCATTCTTCAGTGCTGAGTTAGTCAGTGCTGATAGTGTAGGGTCAGCATTTCCAGCTCCTACGCATGCAAAAAATAGATATATACTGTAATTCCAAACCACCAAATTCTGCCTAAGTGATTCATAAACACTCTCCAGAAGAGAGAGAGGAAATGGATTTTTCACTGGTTTTCTCTGACATCTCAATCCAAAAGCAGGTTTGGCCAGGTGAACTGGTCTCTCCATCCATCGGTTGTTATTCACACCAGTACAAAGCAGGTGTCACGTGTTAACAAATCGGAGCACTAACACTTTACATTTTCTCTGCCCATGTGCAGAATGACTTAAGTGGGAGCAGGCTAACAGACCATGGAAGCCTGCATCACCATAGGGGGCAGGTTCCAAGGCTAAAGGGTCACTTCTACTTGTATGCCAATGCATACATACTTTTCTACTATTTTGTAGCTGTACAGTGCCTAGGCGAGGGTGCCCTGTTCTTGGGCAGGGCTGGCAGGGGTCTGGTTTTCAACCAGACTGCCCTGTCAAAAAGGGACCCGGCTGGCACCACTGACTGTGCCGTTAGAAGTCTGATTGCATCTGGATACTTCCACTGCATGCATCCAACAAAGCGGGTACTAGCCCATGAAAGCTTATGCATTTTTGTTAGTCTTTAAGGTGCCACTGGACTCTTTGTTGCTTCTGCAGATCCAGACTAACATGGCTACCTCTCCAATTCTTATCTCCTATTTTAGGGGGTTTCAAATCTGGGTTTGGATCCAAATTTTGCAGCTTAATCCTATCTCTCTCATCAATCTTCCTGGGTGCTTTGGAGAGCCAGGATTCACTGGTTTTGCAATATCTGCAAAAACTTTTTCACACAGTTCAATAATAACTCACTGGAAAAAAAATAGGCACTGTTAATGGAAATGCTGACAACATTTACTGTAAGAGCCTGATCAGCAGGGACTATAATTCACCTTCAGAGAGTTACGCCCACAACTGCTTTCCTTGGCCCATATACCCTGTATATTGCCTTGGTTTAACTGGTTTGTTTAAAAAGTCTGAGACACGTCCAGGTGCCTGGTGGAAGCACTGAGCCTGGTTTAAAAATGGGTATCCTGGTTTGTGCCCACGGATGGTTCTTTCGGAGTGCACAGCCGTGGTGCAGTACTGTGTTCTGGTCGTGTGCTTGCTGCTACACAGCCTGTCTGAAGGGCTCATGAATCCAGCCCTGTTCCAGCAGCGCAATGCAGATGCCCTGATCGAGATTTGAAAGGAGCTTCACTAACAAAGGTTGAACTGCGTTAGCTGAACCCAGCTCTGAAAAAGGGGCTTACAAGAGGCTGGGAGCTCACACAAGTATCTCAGGAGGAAGACGATGGCGCAGCGGTTCAGGCACCGGACTAGAGATCAGGAGATCTAAAGTGAGAGGGTTGCTCAGGCCTGATTTTTGGATCCAACCCAGTTCCAAGCCCACCCAACCCGACATGGAAGCAGAGGTTTGGTTGAGTCGCTCACCACCACCTCCTGCCCAAGGGGGTCAGCACTCCTTCCACTGCCCCCTGCTGGCTGTGCATGAGCTGCCACTCCTCGGCGCACACATAACACACCACCCACAGTGCAGCAAGGTGTGGGGCAGCCAGCAGGAGAGGGGCAAACAGCCACCTCTGTGCCAGCCCAACAGGCCGCAGGAGGAAATTTGACCTGACCCGAGCCCAAAGGGCCCAATTACTTTCCCATCCAGCCCAACGCTTGCAGGGTTTGGGTCGGGTTGTGAGGCTCTAACCCGGGCTCTGTTCCCAACCCTGCATGTGACCTGGTACTGAGAGGCATGTGACTCATTCCTTTCCTCCTCTGCTTTCACTTTGCTTGTTTAATGGGACTTTAAGATCCTCAGAGTAATGGTGTCTTTGCTTGTAACAAATTATGCATTTGCATCATGTTCAGAATAATGGGCCATCATTTCAGCTAGGGCTTCCAGGTACCACTGTAATAAAAAATAAAATGATGGAAGAAAAATATTAACAGCTTAAAAGCCATTAAGATGCCCTGTCATGGTCATTTCATTACCAACATGTTTTGCTCTCACTTAAAAGTTGTTTCATGGAGGGAAATAGGGCTGGAGAATGGGTGTGAAGTGAAGGATTCTGCCAGGGAGATGTAAGCTCCTATATTTTCTTGTTGATTTCACTACAGGTGCACAGTACACCAGGGGCCTCTTTGGTTGTGATGTAAGCCAAGACGGTGGAAATCTCATTAAAAACAGTGGATTTTGCACATTTGCCACCAATTCAAGATGTGGGGGGGAATCATACCAGATTAGCAGAACTAATGAGATTTCTGCCAGTCTGGGATACGGTCTTGCAAGATCGGTTCACAACATGTTTGGGCCTTTGAACCAGCGTCTTATGGTCCAGCTTTCAGCCCAGACACAGAACCCTCTCTTAACTCTACCTAAAGATTCTGAGCCAAAAATTGCCTCCTTCTAATGTTTACAGATAATCCCTCCCAAAGATTGCCAAAGACTGAAGAAAGGAGAGATGGGACCAGCACGGAGCAGACCAAGGGCACTGGGGAGAGAAAAATGTAAACACACAGTGAACAATCCCTCCAGTTACCGGTTTGCAGTTAAAGTCGTCTGCCCAAATTGCTGCCCCACAAAAGAAAATGAGAGGCAGCCGGGACAGCAACAGGAGCTAAGTTAGAGCCTCTGATTCTGGCAGTAGCAATGGCAGGGCCCCAAAACCAATACTTAGGAGGAAGAGCAGGCACAGCTGCAGCATTCCCCACAGGCGAGTCAAGGATCACTGCCGTTTTCCCGGAGAATGTGCAGTGGCACCCAAGACCGCACCCAATAAGTTTAGTAGCTTAAGCCACCGGAAGAAGTGGGGGGGTCAGCTGTAACTGTGGTCCAGTTCCAACGTGCTTCAGATACCATACTAGGAGAGAGGCAGAGAAGTAGCAGGACAGGCTGAATTACAACAGGAAAGAAACAGCAGAATTGCCCAGGTAGCATTTTTGAAACAGAGCAAAGATGTTGAAAGGTGTAAATCCCCTTTCCCTTTAATGGCACAGGATTAGGGAATTTGGACAGAACTGGAAGCAATATTGGGTTGTTTGTGCTTAATATAAAATGATTAGTTTCCCTAAAGTCTTTTAGTTTACAAAGCAAACCAAATGATGTCCTTATCGAGGGTACATGAGGGATGAAACTACTCATATCCCATGCTCACAATGGACACACAGATCTCTCAGCACAAGACAGAATCTTACCTACAGTTTTAAAGACTTATGGCCAAACTCTCTGCCTGTGGAAGTGGGCACAGCTCCACTGACTTCCATTTATATCAGCAGCAAATGTGGCTCTTACTTGGTAGTTTTCAGTTACGGGAGAGAACACTGGGATTGGGAAGGCACGCTTCTAGGCTGCTTTAGAAATTCAAAGTCACTTTTGCAAGTTCATAATATATTAACAGTTGATCAATTGATGACCAAATCACTTTTGCTGTTTTGCAAGACAAATGCAAAACCCAATGTCCTTTGCTACCATGTCCAGGATACCATCAGCCAAATACGAAACTGCAGTCAAAAAGGCACACAAGTCAGTCTAGAGACTCAAAGAAAGTATACAAGCCAAGCAAAACAATGTTGGCATTGCACAATATACTCTTTACACACCTAATCCAGGTACTATGAGCATAACTCACCTCTTACACACATTAACTATTAACCTTGCTGGAGTTAATTCCAATTTACCCCAACCCCTGGGTAAGTAAGGCCCAGATCACACAAATATTCACTAGCTTAGCTTTAGTGCATGAGTAGTGCCATTGAAATCAATGGGATGATTCATGGTGGTAAAGTTAAGCATGTATAAAACTGTCTGCTGGACTGGGGCTTAAGGCATTCTCTACACAGTTTCTGTACTTGTATTTTCGGTTATGTTTTACCATAATAGTTAATTTGGTATAACTATATCCACACTAGGAAATTATACACTTGGAAAGATGCCGTAGATCAGTGTGATTATTCCCCAATAACTATACTGGTGTAACTGCATCCACGCTAGTGGGGCTGAACCACTTTAACGACTTTAGTGTCGTTAAAACAGCACCCCTTTTGTGTTTAGACAAGCCTAACATGGAGAATCAAACCCACTGTCTCCACCTTTAAGGGATATTGTGGGTTCCAGAGAGAGATATCGTGGGATATCATGGGTTCCAGAAAGGGATATCATGGGTTCCAGAGAGGTACAGTAGAGAATAATCATGGGATAATCATACAGCAGAGGGATAATTGAGGATAATCATACAGCATAAGGATAATCGTACAGCATATCCCCGAGGATATGCTGTACGATTATCACGAGGATATGCACATCCACGAGGATATGCTGTACAATTATCCTTATGCTGATAGTCGTACAGCATATCCACGAGGATAATAGTGGGATAATTGTACAGCAGAGGGGTAATTGAGAATAATTGTACAGCAGAGGGATATCGTGGGTTCCAGAGAGGTACAGCAGAGGATAATAAAGATGAGTCCAGGTGCTGGGAACATTTTGCTTGAACATTTTGCCCCCCCGTCCTCACCGAAATAAAAAGGTTCAATACACAAAGTTTTCCAACCAGCTCTACTTATGACAAGGGAGGATAAAAGAGATCCAGATTATGCCCATGAGAAAAAAGAAAGATGATATCAGATACAGTCATTCCAAATGTCAGAATATGGTACCGAGGGCAGGCAATTAAATGAGGAGTGTTTTGACTGGTAAGAAGTTCAAAAACATGTGGCAACTAAGAGTAAACAGGAAATTTAGATAAATCTATTTCACCCGGAGTAGTAAACATCTGGAATAAGTTGCCAACAATTTAAGACCATCAAAGCAAATGCTATTAATGAGTTTAAGAGGCAGCTAGAGGGAGAATAGGAAGAGACTGAAGGATACAGTGACAAAGGAGGGAGGTGGGGCTGAAATTAACCTAAGGCGACAGACTTGTTAGCCTAAAAGCCTGTCCGCTGATTCTATATTTTCTTATTTCTCCAGGGTTAACCGATTCCTTTTTCTCATTCTTTGGTTGCCGGGAGGGGGATTGTACTTTAGTTAAGTGATTCTCCACTGGAAAAATGACATGATACGCTACTGCTGAACTCCCCATTGTAATCCAGGAAAGTGCAGGAAAATTTAATATACCCCGACTCCCACAAACATTGCTTTTTGAAGTAGACATTCCCCCTTCTGCAAAAATTAAAACCTCCTCTTTCGCGTTTGCTGTGGAATGCCTGTCTGAAGAATAAAAACCTTGCCCCTCTCATCAAACGGGGTTAGTAAATATTTCCATGGACTCTAAGAGCTGGTTTTAAAATCCCATTTGTTTTAAAGTAATGCAAAACAGACTAAACACCACCTTTAAGCATGTCAAAAAACAGTAGGCATAAGTGAACAGAGAAGCTACGAAGGAAATGCTTAGCCTGAGTTACCCTTTAATATCCTGCTCTTCTCTAGAAGGGAGCTAAGGATAATAAGAAAGCTCTGCTGATCCTTAGTCAAAAGAAGAGAACCGTCTCCCATCTCCTTGCGCAACTGTTATAAACTAACTACACTGGTTACATTTATGGTAATTAACATCCCTTAAAAGACAGTCTTGGAATTTCATTTTCCACCTCCTATCATTGGGCAATGGAATATTCATAAAAACAGTAGAAGGAAACAATTCTAACAACAAAAGGAAAACCAAAACATAATCCAGACTCCAAAGTTTTCTTCTCAACTAGTTAAATTAAATTGAACTGAGTATTCAGTGTGAAATTGATCCAGGAATTGCAACACAGAAAAACTAAAAACCAATGCACCATGGGAGGCTATGGGAATAAATTAAAAAGCAGAATCAAGCCTGCCTCCATTTTTAGAAGTTATAGTGCATGCTACAGAACCTATTTTAGGCCCTGCAAACACTTATGCACGTGCCTACTTCTCTATAATGAGCAGTCCTATTTAAATGAGTGGATCTACTCATGGTGGTTGGTTACAAAGCTAAGCACATGCATAAATGTTTGCAGGATTGGTGGGGGAGGGTGAAACTCACTCCTGTGTATGTGACCCCAGAGTGGACATCGTATTTGCCCTCATTACATCAAAATCTCAATCGAGCAGGTCACTGGGGATAAGTCTCATCAATAACGTCCGATCTACATACGTACTTCTCTCTCTGCTATACAGCAGCCCCCTATGACAAATTGCACACTTGCTTCAATATGCCATTTCTACGTACTATACACATTGTGTCCGTATCTACCTCTGTCTGTGTGCACACTGCGCTGAGCATTCATGGTGTTGGTAGTCCGAAAAGAGCCAGTGTCTGATGAGCGAATCATGTTTTACCAGGAAAATGATCTATATAAAAGGAAAAAAAGAGTTTTACCCTTGCCCACAATCCTTCTGCTTTAGCCACATCCCCTTGTTTTCAGTCATGACATACATGGCCAGTCTCTTGCAGTCCCACCAGAGATGTACCAGGGTGGAAAGGGTGATGGGAACATAGTCACATGGAACAACACAAGTCATTCCCTGCTCATCTATGGAAAGACATGCACTTCCATTCTAGGGCAATAGAAATCTGTACCAATAGTTCTCAAGCATCATATATAAAAGGGTTTGGCTTGTATTCTGCTCTTTCTGGAATTGGCAGAAATCAGCGATCAATTGTAACACCTCCACTTTTGCGTTGTCAGTGGTTCATTAACAACCAGTCCATTAATACCTAAGTAGAGGGACCATCTGGGAAAGAACTGATGACTACTTCGATCCAGCCAGAAAGGTATGCTGCTCCAGAAGCCCCTCTGGACTCTGTCCGCAAGAGCTGGCCAGCCAGCGCCTTGCCTAGGTGGCTTGCAGCCCTGTAGTTTAATTGACTCAATACTAATAGCAATGTGAATTTCTGAAACACAGGAGATCTTAAATACTGCAAATTTTTTTTCCTGTGATTGAGGACTGCTTTAATGAGTGTACTGAGGTGCAGTAGCTGGAAGAAGGTGATAAGCATTACGTGTTCTATGGAAAGCCAGAGGTTACTTTATATAATAAGATACAGCTGACTAAACAGAGCACTGAAAATCATTCATGGTTAAAACAAACAAAATAAATGGTTCACTGGATACATACCACAGGGTGATATAAGGACCTGAATATGCTAATTAACATGCTACTGGGGAGGGAAACACACTTGCCAACATTAGAGTCATAAGGCCTAATGAGACCACACTCAGTGCAGGTCCGGATTTGGGAAAGGGGAAAAATAGTGGCTATATATTACCTTTGTGCACCCCCAAATGGGCCCATTTGGGCCTTAATGAAAGTATTAGCAACTTCAGAGTTACCCACTCTTACGCCGGCTGGCAGTGACTTCCCCTACCCCCACTCTGCAAGTAGGGATGGTCAGAGCAGCAGCTCCCCACTCACCAGGGCAGGAGGCTATACCAGCACTGCTCCTCCCTGGGATTCACCCCATATTTGGGGTGAAGACCCAGCCCCAAGCTTTCACAGAAGCAGAATTCAGTCCCTGAAGTGAGGTAACCTGGAACTTCTCACAGGAGGCCATAGGAACTTTACCCAAATGACTCCCAACAGATCAGGCCCTTTGGGATGCTGAATATGATCCTTCTACGGGAGAGAGAGGTAAGTTCGCAAGCACGCTGTGCGATCAATTGTGTTTTACTAGCACAGCCCCTCACTTGGGGCCAGCAGAGCTGCACCCTCCTAGAGTACACATTCCTGGAGACAATCTTCCAATGCCTTCCAAAGTCAGTAGGGAGCACAAACCCTGGCTCATCCTTTTAGTGGGCACCACAGGCATTCCCATGTAAACCAGGCCAGCTCTGCTGGGGAGATTTCAAAGCCCAGCCCTGCCTCCTCAGTACTATATAATCAGCACAGTGCTAATCAAAGGAAACCCAGCCCTCTAGGGAAGCAGCAAAGTCAACACACAGGTGAAACCACTGCATAGCACTGCCTGCTCCCAACAGCTATGCTACAGCAGACTCTCAGATTTAATGAAATAGAGGGTTAAAAATACAGAGCTCTGGCATTCCGCCCAGCTTTAGTAGAACACTTCCCTGTACATAGGTTTAACCCTACAACCATTCCAAAGGGCCTCCAGTAACACAAAAGAAAGTCCCATGTCATATTTCAGCATTGTCCAGTTACCATTTGTATCAGCTACACTGGGACTATAAATAATACATTTCCTTTAGTCTAAAACTGCTACCAAATGTGAGTGATAAACCACACTTGCATTCTTTAGCATTTGATTCATGCAGTAAGTATTAAAGTCACCCACAGTTTGCAACCTTGCTACAAGTTGGTTTCCCCTGAGCCTAACAAATTCAGTTTCATGGAGACCTCTGTGACTGCTACTTAATCTTTATCACCTTTGCAAAGGATCATAACAAACTCAGAAAGGGGTTACAGTACCTGCAGATTCCAGGGAGTCTCAGGCCATAGTCGATGGGTTCCAGGTAGCTCAAGCCCACGCAGCAAAGCATGTCCTTTCCACCACAGCTGTGCTGCTGATTGGGAGCAGAGTCTCAGGTTTAAAGAGACAGGGGTAAAGATATAGTTATCTGGTAACTGACCCAGCTTTGTGTACAACAGTCTCCTCTTAAAGAGCATTGCAGTGTACACCACTACTGCAGAATGCCAGGAACAGTCCTTGAAAAGAGGGAAGGAGGACTTGACCCCATGGCGTTTATTGTGGTGTGGTTGGACAGCTGTTTGTTACAGCCATATACAATATGCCTGGGTATTTCAGTGTTCTGTGATCTCTCCAAGTTACCAGGCTTGTACCCCACAGATGTCTTTAGAAAGGAAAATAGAATCCAACGGCTGTAGCAAATTTCTGCTAGTCCAGGGACGCTTCGCTCCTAGAAAGCAGAGGGCAGATTAGGGAGTGGAGAACAGCCATTCAAGTGACAGACTAAGATCCTGTGGCGATGAACCATTGTGTCTCTATAGGGTCTCATGGACTTGGTGGGGTTCTGTGTAAGAAGAGGGATCCACCTGCGTGTCTAAGATTGTTGGGTTGGAGCCTAGATTATTAGAGAGGCAGTAAGGCCCAGTGGATAGGGCACCTGACATGAGTTCTATTTCTAGTTCACAACTGACCTGCTGTGTGATCTCAGACAAGCTTCTGTGCCTCTCACTTTATAGTTTACCTATTGTCTTTTTAAATGATAAGGCTTCTTACTATATGTATGTACAGGGCCTAGACTATGGACACCGTACGCCTATACATATAATAATCATAACCAAAAAAGGGAGATCCTTCCTACCCATTCCAGTGTTTCAAATCTCTTACTGAACCATGTTTGCCAATAAAACACCTTATTTTCATGTTCACAGGCTGCTCTGAATTTGCTATGTCATAGAATAGAATGGGACTAAGTATTATCTAGACCATGCCTGAGAAGTGTTTGTCTAACTTGTTCTTAAAAAACTTCAGTGCTGGAGTTTTTCCTGATGTCTCACCTAAATCTTCCTTGATGCAATTTCAGCCCATTACTTTTTGTTCTATCCTGAGTGTTAGGGAGAACAGTTTATCAGCCTCCTCTTTATAACAACCTTTTACGTACTTGAAGACCTTTACCTGAGTATGTCCCTCAGGTCACAGTGAATATTAACTGGTGGATGAAACTGGGAATTGCCTCTAAGAAATGCCAGCATTTACAAACACATCCTTAGACACACAATGTTGATCAATCCCGCTTCTAAAAATTCTGAGTTCATGTGTTGGGAAACCATTTTTTCTAATTCCCAGGAATAAGTATCTGGAAGCACTTAAGTCCACCTTATAGTCTGAAATCTTGTTTCCACACCCAAGTCTCATTTACATCATCAGGAATTGCACAAGGCCAAGAAAGGCATTGGCGTGAGTTCTGGAGAAGGCTTAATAGATTAGGAGACAAGAAACATTACAAGGACAAGGAACATTAGCAGCTGCACTAGCTAAGCAGATGTCCAGATAGTCTATAGACAGACAGCACATTATCAACCCATCTGGAAAAGTTCCTAAATAAAAGCAGGCCCCCAGTCCTGCAATTAGACCCAGGATGATGGAGCTATCTTGATTTTGGAGGGACTCAGCACTGGCATTGTGGCCTGAGTGGATTAAGGTGCAGAATCAGGGCTTAGATTCAGGCAAGCAGTTTATCCAGAATGCCACAATCACTCTAACTCAGTTGATTTGGTAGTGGATGTCTGAGGCCTTTGTTCATTGTGAAAGTCAATCAAGGACCTTGCTACCTTGCAGATGAACTGCCGTGCAAGGTGGAGATTTGGAGAGATCACGCTGATGGATCACACCTCCTGCCCTGGGTGGAGCCTAGCTGTTGCACCGGGATGGTTTAGGCCCAAAGAAGACCACCAATATGTAGATTCTCCACCCCTTTGCTCCAAAGGTGGGCAAAAACCATGTGGCTATTCCAACTCTAGTAGTGGTTCTGGAACAGCTCCACCTGTTCCATGATCAGGACCGAGGATTTCTACCTGCTTCCTTCCACCTTGGAGTTCCTCAATGCCCAGTCAAGTTACACAGACTGGGTGGAGGATTTGGGTCTGTACCATAAAGTGCCAAATTTTGCTCTCAGTTATACCAAAACAATCTCATTCACTACTAACCCCGTAGACTCTCCTTCTAGAAAGATTGTGATGGAACGAGAAACTGGTGAATAATTTATCTGCCCTGATTGCTTGCATGATTGACCCAGGAACAATTTCCTTCCCATACAACAAAGGTGTTTCTAAGGGTGGAAGTTCATCCCCCAGTTGTTTCCAATAGTGTTTACTTAAAAGTGCTGCAATTCTGTTATTAATAAACTGAGATAATTCTACAATTTATATTGTATTGCATGGAGGCAAACAAATCAAGTGATTTATGAAACTGACCACACCACTAAGACAGAAGACAAAAACTTTTTTTTTTTTTATTTACACTTTCATTGTAAGGGGCTGTGAAATGGAACAGAATTCTATTTACAAAATGCTCTTCCCAAAACAATAAGCTAGAGCATTTCTCATTGAGTTTGTGGAGCTCATGTATAAAAGACAAAAGGTTAAGCAACACTGCATTGCCCAGTGGCCCATCTGGTGAACATTAGAACTGTCAATAAATCATGAAAGTACCAGTTCATCAAGAAAATTCCGCTTCAAACCACTGATGGGGGGAAAAAAGGGGATGGGCAAAACCAACAAAATTGGTATTTTCAGATTTTCTAAAAACAGAAGCATTACATAACTTTAATCTAATTTCAATTGTTTTATTGGTTCTGTTCTGATGATCATATGGCTTCAGCACGCTGAATTCTTAGCTCTCTGTCCCGCATACAAAAGCACTGGGAAATAATTTAGCATAAGATCTCTTCAGAGAAGAAGCTCATCTCCTCTTAGTCCTTCTCCTCACCATGGGTGATAACATAACAAAGGTTCTTGTAGTCAAGATTACCGGAGACATCTGGAGGGAAAGCAGCAAACATCTGGCTGACCTGCAAAACAAACAGGAAGTAAGCATTACAAATGCAGGACGGTAGGATAGGAACTTGTATTGATCTCTGTGACCCTGGGATCTCTTTGTGCCAACTGGCAGAGGGTACAACGGTGCATAAGGGATAGAGGAATCCTCTGGATCTGGGATCCCCATATGAGTTGGCGAAAATGGGCCCTGTAAAATCTCTCCTGAAAGCCTGTGTCACACTGATCATCATAATCATTGTGAGATGTACATATGGAAAATATGCGGGGAGTTCCGTGTCTATACCTGTTCTCTAGGTCTAGGCGAGTTAGGGCAGAACCCCGAAAGGTTATCTACAGATGCATGTCAGGCAGGGGGCGAAAGAGACTTCTCTCTCTCTCTCTCTCTCTCTGACTGGTCATGTGCAAACTAAGCACTGAATGGTTCACAACAGATGCCTGTTTACACTCCAAGCAAATTGACTGGGGAGGGCTGCAGGAAAAAACAAAAGCAGCAAGAGTTATTCTGGATAGAAGGAAAAACAATGAACTTTTGGAACTATAACTGGGGTGCAGATGAACCCCCGTTTATCTTCAGGAAGGGGAGACAAGCTACCAGCAGGGTTGGGCTCATGAAATAAGAATCTCAGCCGTCCTGGTGGGAAAACACTCTGGGAAGGACGTAGGAGAAAGCAGGACCGTATTACACAAGAGAGCATCTTCTTAGTTGAGTGTAGGCTCTAGGAGGTGTGCTAGGATTTTATTTTCTGGGTCACCTTTTCTTTCCAATATTTCGGTTTGCTTCATATGACTCTCTGTTCTTTGCTAAACAAACTTACATCTACTTTCTCTGTAAACAAATCTAAATGCTGTATGTTAAGTGAAGCAGCATTGTAAGGCGTCACTAATGAGCTGGGGTGAGCTATTCCTTTGGCAGGAGCCAAGCTAAGAGTTCTGTGACCCTTCAGTGGAATGGGGGCTGGGCACTTTAGACGGACGCTCAGAGGAATCCAGGGTTGGTGTGTGTCTACTGCTAACCTGCCTCAAGGTCAGTGGTGTTATTGGAACAGGAATCACAACACAGCTGACCTAGTTAACCCACTGTCATTGGAACCCAATACAGCCCCCTCATTAAAAGAAATCTCATCAGCACCCAAGCTAGTCCCTCACCTAATAGAATTTCATTCAGTACTCCAGTCTAGCCCCTCAACTAACAGACTCTAGTTTGAACCTCCTTTCAGAGCCCTGCCTTCCAGCTGGCAGAACAAAGGCTAAGTCCCATATAAAGCCAACACCAACAAGATTCCAAATGAGAAAACCCCCCACAAAATGGAGCCCAGATCATTGTTCCAGCCCACACCCAACAGAACTTCATTGCCTAGCTCACTGCAGAACAGAACAGCTCCCTATCGGTCAATCTTACACCTCCATGGAAATCCAAGGAATGCTTTTTGTATGTGATGCTGATTTAGCCATGAAATAACTTAGGGAAGGTTTTTCCGTATTGTTCCTAATTGCCAGAGCTACCATGGATCTCTCTATCAGTCTTGACATGAGCTGAATTCATACATCTTTATCATACAGCTAAAGAAGGGCAAATGTCCATTGCTGAGTAGCAGCTAGAGAGAGATTCATATTTCAAAGAAGGTAAAAGGTCCTTACCTCTTCTTGACTGAATCGGTCTGCCTGTGTCATAAGCATTTCTTTGATGCTGATCAAATAAAATGAAATTACCTGGTTAAAGGAAGATAACTGCAGATCACATCGCAGACAGCAAGCTGCTTTCTGAAAATGTGTGTGACTGCATAAATTAGAGCTGCTAATCCTCAAAAGATATTGTAAGAGATTTACTAGGATATCTTGGTTCCAAGAGCCTTCCCCCACCAATGTCACCACATGGTTCTGCCAAGTTATTTTGCTTTGTAACATTTTAAGATTGTTTCCAGTTATTATATTTGTAATATAGCTGTTTTCAATGCTTATCTTATCCTAAGATGGTGGTTTTCATGCTAGCTGCTTAAAAATGAAAGTAACTTAGCAAAGCTGGAAAAGAGAGCATTTTTGTGATGTCTAAGGATGAAAGAAACAGAGCATGAAATGAGAAAGAGAACATGATAAAGGAGACTTGAAAAAACTCCAGCAGCTATTCCAAATCACCCCATGGTTATCCTTTTTTTTTTAAGCACTCGTTCCCAGAGGAGGTTGTGAACTGCTGGATTTCAAGGTAAAGTATCTTGATCTGGAACTATTAAACTTTAACACGGACCTTATACCACACACAAACTCCCTCCTATGCAATGACATCAAAGAGAGAAAATACTCTGGGCCAGAACCTTAGTTGGACTACGTATTGTTTCTGTACTAGTATACCTCTCAAAAAGGGGGGTGATTTTTTTAACTGAAATTCTCCAATTCATAGAGTTTTAAGGCCAGAAGGTAGCCTTAAATCATCTAGTTTGACTTCTTGTGTATCACAGACCATTACATTTCATTCATTTACCCCTATATTAAGCCCAGTAGTTAAACCACTACAACCCCTAGTGTAGATACAGTTATACCAGTATAACCGTACCTTATACTGGCATAGCTTATTCCCCTCCAATACAGGAATAGTCAGGGCTGGCCATGAGGCGAACTAAGGCGTCCGCATCAGGTGCCAGACTGCGGGGAGGCACCACTAGGACCCAGAGCGTAGAAAATTGTGTCTGCTGCTGGTGCATATGTATTCTCTCTGCTCTAGGTGCACAGAGATGGTGGAGCGCTGTGCTGAAGGAAGGAGGGCACAAGAGACCTTTCAAAGTTTTGGCCAAGGCATGGAGGCGTCATTTGAGCTCCCCGCCTCAGGTGCCAAAATGTTGTGGGCTGGCCCTGGGAATAGAAATATCAGTATAAAGAACCTGTGTCCACTCTAGGTGGGGTTGTATTGCTTTAACTATATTGGTATCGTTAAAATGGTACAACTGTGTGTGTAGATAAGCCCAGATCATTTTTTACTTTCCATCTTTCTCCTATCGTTTATTCAATTATTAGAGTGCAAATTAAAGGTGTGTCTTTGTTGTTGTTGTTACCAAAGGATACTTGTGCACTCTCAGAAAGTCCTAGAGGAAATAGATCTAGACCTAAATATAGAGGAAATAGATTATAAATTGTTGACAGTGGGTTACAATTAGATGTGTGCAGAATTTGAAACAAGAATTGAAAGCCAAAGATTTCCATTTCAGTTTTATATTTTTGAAATGGAACTGATTTTGAAAAACATAAAAAATAGCCCTGTGCCATGTCATGAGTGCGTCTTCTGAAAACAGAACCCTTGTGAAATGAAAAGTGCCAATGAATAATACAAAAATCAGAATTTCTTTATGATATATACTTCTGAATGTGCATACTGTCGTTGGGAAGGGGCCATTTCGTGAGAAATGAAATTTCTGGATTGCCAATGGGGCCTGAGGTACAAAATACTGAAAATATTCACACAAAACATATTGAAAATATTTTCCACGATTTAACACAGCTCTAGTTACGTTACAGTATATTTCCGATATTCATTTCCCATGCTCTTACGAAGACTTTCCTTGTCACTAATAATTTTTGTCTTCTTAACCAGACCATTTGTTACACAATGTAATTATCACATGATCTGCTGTTGCCCGTAATTAAAAGCTAACTAGCTATTTCTCATGGAAAGACATTGATAATTAGATATTTGCACCTTATAAAAAATAGCAGTAGGAAAACATAAATAGGAGGGCGCTGAGTACACCATGCAGCTTGGTGAATGGGAAGAAGCACTTAAACTACTTGTTGTGTTTTAGGGATCCCAAATAAACTTCCATCTCATACAGGCTTGAATTAGGAAGAGAGCTGGGTGCGATGTGTCTCCTATTCACATGCTTAGAGTGTTTTTGGAAAGGAAAAAAAAAAAGCTCAAATGTTCAATTATAATCTTCTGATGCACAGCCCAGCAACCCTTGGCATTCTCACAAGTAAGAAGGACTGAGTTAAGGACCTATGCACATTTTCCATTATTTATTTTATAGGGAAATGAACACTCACAATTTCCAAAACTAGAAGCTATGTACCTTTTTTCATAGTATTTTTTTCTCGCCTCCCCCCCCCCCAAAAAACAAAGCCTTGGGGTGGCTTTACAGAAACCAGTCAGTGCCCATTTGCCTTGATGTGGCACATGAGATTGAGTCTGTTCTGGCTAATATCAACTGGTTCTAATATTTAAAATATTTTGGTTGCTCCTTTGATTTCCAAATAATTTTAGAAAATTCCCTTTGAAATCCATAGGGGAAGTTGCATTTTAACGGGAAGAGTCCATCACTCAATGCAGTCTTGGAAAAAGCTATACGGGTTCATGTAAGCAGTGGTCTAGATCATGGGAGAACATCCCCAATTCAGTCCTATCTTGTTGAATCTCCAAAGGGCCAGGAAACATTGAAACTCAAAGAGCGCACTCCTCAGCTGGTGCAAATCATCACAGCTTCATGGACTGTATTAGTAGACGTGGCTAACATTGACCAGACTCAGTTCAATCAATGGGAACTGAGAATGAGTCATCTGACCTTTCCAAAAGCGACGCCAGTTTACACCGGCTGGGAATCTGGCCCAAAATGACCAGATTCTCTTGGACGTCATTGTATAGGAGGGAGTTTGTGTGTGGTAAAGCGACTTGGAGAAACAAGGTTTGTCATGGAAATTGGAAGTCTGTTACAAACTCCTGGAGCTTTTGGAAAGGTTAGAAAAGTCCATCTCAGTTGCCATCGGATGGACTGAGTGAGTCATTTCCAGACAAGAGGTGAAAAAATGTGGCAGGAAGAGACATAAAAGTCTCCAGAAGGATGTTGACTATATGAACCCAAAATGTAAGTTCCGATTAAAAGGTCAATGTGACTGAGTTTGGGGGAGCCATCCCAATGTTTTTAATATGGAGGAGTCTTATTTCTTAAGATATTAACTGGCATATTGAAAGGGTTGGTTGAGCCACTGTAAAAATTACTGCAAAACCTTCCAATGTCTAAAATTTGGAAGCATATGAATAGAAGTTAAACCTCAAAGACATTTATGGAATTGATTTAATGGTTTGTTCTGTAATGATCAACATTACCCTTGGGTCTAATAAGTAAACATTATGCTCTGTTGTGGTGATGAACTAAAACCATTGTCTAATGCTAGCTGTGCAAAGGAAGTGGGGAGGGTGACCTTTTCCGTCAAGGAAAAAAAAAAAGTATCATGCTCTCTTCTTCACTTTTGGAGTCATTCCTAATTCCTAATTCACCCCAGACTCTAAGAGCCTTCATTTGGACCTTGGCAAGTGCAAGGACTGCAGGATCAGTCATAGGAAGGGGAGTGGCGTATTTTGTATCCAATGTGTTGCTAAAGATAGTGGTAGAAAAAATAATATTTAATGGTGCTGGTATCATCAGAAGATCGTATTTCATGGTTGTGATTTCACTACCATGTGATATGGTCTATTAGGCAACAGGATAAACTGTATTCTGGCATGTTGAGTCACTTCAGATGTCCCACGCCCACTGCCCAGCAAGGAGCTCTTCCCACACTCTTTGGATAATATTAGCCTAAAAACAAACAGGAGGGCTCCTACTTCCAGTTCCTTCCAATTGTTAGCTACACCCTCTTGATTAAATTGGGTTATAGACTCTTAAGGGAAAGGGTTGTTTCTTAGGGCTCGTCTCCATGAACACTTAGTTCATGGTAAGCTGGGGATGCTACCCTGCCATTGACTCACTGTCTGCGTGGACCCCGCTGATGTGCAGTTACAATTCATTTATGCATTTTGATCTAGTCCTCTTTGAAACCTGACTGTATCAAAGCACATTAACACATTGTCAATGTGCGTCAGCAAAGTGCACAGGGACAGTAGACTGTCGCAGGCAAGTATGGGCGGGTTTCATACCCCAGCTTGCTGCAAAACTAAATATTTATATAGACAAGCCCTTACTCATTGTTTGTACAATACTTAGCACAATGAGGTTCTGATACTGATTGGGGACTCAAATGTAAGACTGAAAGAAACAGTAAATAAAGGAGACATTGTACATTAATTTATTTTTTTAATTTACTTGCACTATCCACCAGTGACACCAAATGCAGCCCACAAATACTCTGCTTCGGGCTACACATACACATCAAGGAGTCTGAAAGCAGCCCAGACAGATGGAGGTTTGCTCACGTTATCACAGGGCTGACGGAACCCCTTGATGTGTTATCACTTTATAACTCATGGCTTCCTAATTAGTATCATTTACAAAATGGACATTGTGAACAGCCCCAAAACTGGCTGCTGTAGCATAAGTAATTAGGCCCCTATTCGCAAGGTATTTAAGCACTTTAACTTCAACCATGTGAGTAGTCCCACTGAACTCATAGGTCAGAGTTCCTTAGCTATCTGCCTTCCTTCAAATAATTTATCTCATGGGCCTGATCCTCATTTATATTAAGGCCTCTTTATACCACTTAACACCCACATTCAAGCTCCTTTACATTGCCAGATTGGTGTAAATAAAATTGGGCCTCATGTCTTTATATAAGCAGCTATATTTAAAATAATAAACACTACTAGTAGTAATAATAATTAATGATGGGGCTTCCACAATGTCCACTGGTGATCCAGAAAGCTAGAGACATGATCATCTAGGAGTAGAGGGCTCAAATGGTAAACATTTAACAAGGGAAGATCCTTGCTCCGAATATGTCTCCCTGTATTAATTACGCTGATTGCTCTATTTTTAAAAGAGGGCTGCCCTTTCCCTTCACATCAAGCCCTCTTTGAGAGTTCTGCACCAGACACTCATTTTCATTTTCCATATGGAGTTGATCTATAAAGAGTGGGTGGTGTGTTGATTTATATCCAGACCTTGAAAAGAGGCTATCTAATGGCATGCATGTGATTACACTTCCGCTGCCTCTTGCAATGTCTAAAGACAATAACATCTTTTTTTGGGGGGATATAAGGACATTTATACAACAGTCTAGTCTTTTGACTGTAGCTTACAAAGCTACATGCTTTTCTGCCTGCCAGCTCTTCTGCCTCTTAGAATACTGTAGAATGTACATCCTTTAAACTGCCCCTTTAAGCAGTGCACTTTTTTTTTTTTTGTAAGGATTATAAATAAACTTACTAGTCTGCCTTTATGTGGCCTTTTCCTTCTGGGTCGAAAATCTTAAAAGCATTCAAAATGGTCTCTTCTGGGTCCGTGCCTAAAAGAAAATGAAATATAATGTAGATGTCTCTCTGTGTGTGAGAGTGTATGTATGTTTGTATTGCTATCTAATATTTGCTAAATAATTGCATTCATCTGAACATGGAGCAAAATGGAGAACCCTGCAGACGTGAGTTTGAAGACAAAGGTTTCTTAAGTCTGCAGCATTTGTCATGTCAGATAAACAATAAAGGTGAATAGTTCACTGTTCAGAAGCTTAAAAATAATAACTCATATCTATTCTGTGTCTGCAGTAGAGAAAACTTCCAGGAACTGGTCTTCAATATCAGTACCCAGAGGATTAGCAGCTTTCAGAAATGAAAATATAACAAACTGTTTCCCCGGCTGGCTTCCTTTAATCTTGTACTGTACGTTCCTTGTAAAAACACTTTTTGATGTTACTTGTTCTCCACCATATAGGGGAGAGGTTATTTCCCTCACCAAAGGAAATAGAGCTCGTCACCAAAACGAAGTGTCAATGAAATGCAATGGAAACAGGATGATCAATGTACAATAGTGAATTGTCCTTATGTTCTGTATTGTGTTTCCACCTGAGGATCTCAAAGCACCATATAACCCTCACTGACTTGCCTGGGAAGCAGATAAGTATTACTTTGAGAAAAGAGACAGTCTTTTGGGTAAGGCACTAGATTGGGACTCAGGGGATATGGCTCCTATTCTCAGCTCAGCCACAGACTTTCTGCTTGACCTTGGGCAGGTCATTCAAAGTCACTGTGCCCATCTATAAAACAAACAAACAAATCCTTCTTTTTTCCCACCCTGGGTCTGTTTCTTCTACTTAGACTGTAAGCTCTTGGGAACAGGGACTCTCGTACTATGTGTCTCCACAGCTCCAAGCACAATCTTGGCTCGGGCTTGTGGCAGGTCCCATAATACAAATAACCATTAACAACAATAGTACAAAATCTAATATACAAACAAGTAAACCGAGCCACACAGATCGTTTAAATGAACTGGAATGGTGAGTCTTTGAAGTGTAATTATAATAGGAAAATGTGCTCTCGGCACAGCACTGCCATTATGTCACTCAATGTAACAGAGACAGAACCCAGGAACTCTGACTTCCCCTTTGCTCTGTCTATCCATCCGCACTCCCTGACCACTCCCCAAGAAGTTTTTTTCTTGCTAAATATCACAAGGATATTTATTTAGCACATGGCTGTGCAGTATCTGAACTGACAGGGTGGCCCATAATAGTTTGATCAATGATCCAGAAACTAAAGGACTTTTTTTCTAGGCCTTTGTACCACCAGCCATGAGTATTCTTCTGCAAAATTCTGGACACTTATTTCAAACTGCTATGGCTGTGTGTTCAATACAGTGAGTGTTGGTATTTAATGTTTTGATTGTCCCATGCAGTGAAACTTATCCCAGCTCGGAGGAGGGGGTTTCATTTTAAGCAGTCACCTCTGTGTGGGGGATTTCTTTTCCCCTTAGTGCGTTTCACATTTTCTACTCTGCCATATCCTTGGACTTCAGCTTTGAAGAGAAGCAATGCAGCAGGCATTCTTTATTGATTAGCTAGTAAATAAAGTGGTTTCTTTGATGTGAGGCATCTCTGTTTTCTGTACAAATTGCATTATTCCAACTCCCTGTAGAAACAGCTCCATGTGGTTGGCATTAACATAAACTGAGTTTTGTTAGCTGTTCATCTGGCATCATAATATCAATATACAAAGCTAAAGCTGGTCTCAGAAGTCCCAGCCTCCCTTTTATGACAGAAATCAATTACAGCACAACAAATTTTACTTAGAAAGCACCTTTCAGCAAACTCTCTGAGTGGTACTTAGCTAATAAAAAGTGTTGCAAAATTGCCATATCCACTTCCTCCAGCCCATTCTCCCTTTATAATTGTACTACAAAGACTCTTCATCCCAATTAGTTTTGATTGGGACTGTGCAGTCTTTTGGCTTTGCTTATTTTGCATGACAAACCCAACCAGAAGGGCATGACAAGCCCAGCTGTGATTTTTCCCTTTGACAAATGGAAAGAAGAAGGGGAAAAAAGCTCTCCTGCTAATAGCCAACAGGAAACCTGTGGACAAGCGGGGTACACTTCACCCATTTACCTTCCTGTGCTGGCTCTGCTTTAATGCATGCCGTTGGCAGGGCTGGAATCCCACCAGGCTTCAGCAATTGGGAGAGGCAAAGGACAAAAAGGAAAAGAAGCACTTTGCCAAGCACTGTGTGATCATGGACATTATGAGTAGGTAGGAGTCTGCACCGGCGCACTCCAGAAGGGTGAATCAACATGTCCAGCAGATGAACCCGGCTAGAGCGCTGTGAAGGAGGCTGAGTGTTACCTTCTGAGGGTATGCCCACATTATAATCCCAGATGCAAGCACTACATACCCAAACAAGCTTTAATCTAGCTAGCTATGGCAGTTCGGTGCAGGCTAACCCCACAAGTAATTACCCACAATACCAGACTTCTCTGCTCCAGGACCCAAGCTAGCTAGGGTATGTTGATACGAGTTGCAACCATATCCTGTGATTGCAGGGCTGACATACCCTAAGGATCTAAGGGCTTGTCTTAAATAAATAAAGATGCATATGCCATCACTGTGATGGGCAGATTAGAGGGAGAGAGAGAAATCAGATAAACTTTAAGAGATATTACTAGTGCTACCGACCTACTCCATATTAAGTTCAAGTCCACCTCAAACCTTATCACTTTCTGTTCCAAGAGCAAGGAGCACTTCTTTGACCTTGACTTCAAAAATATAGACACACAGCACAGCAAACATAAAATAAATAATTAAAAATATGTTTTTAAAACCCCAACATAATATTGCCCCTTGAGAGGAAATGAGAGGAGAGGAAAGAGAGAAACAGCAAAAACTAGCTATAACACTTAATGAATGTCAGAAGGCATTTAGATTGTAAGGGGATGAAGATGGTCCAATAACCTGAACAGAATTACCTTGATCTGAAGGCCAAAGCTTTCTCTCCTCATTAATATTTATTGAGAAGATGACTAGAGGTGCATCTTAGCCACTGGGATCCCTCTTCTGCAATTCTTGGCCATGTACAATGCAAAAAATTGAACTAAATTACTGACTTCCAGTTAGAATCTAGGACCTGTGGTAGAAATCCCTGTGTTTTGCATGGCATCGGGCCAATTTCCCCTCTGTTGTAACTCTAGTGAAGTCAACTGAGATTAAATCAGTGCACTTTGCCCACTAATCCTCAGTGTCTCGGCCAAATCTTGGTCACACTGAAGTCAGTAGCAAATCTCCCATTGATATGAATCACACCAAGATTGGGTCATCTGTCTGCAGCCTGCAGGAAAAATGAAGAATGGCCATGTGGCTAAGGCACTCTACCAAGATTCATTTCTCAGCTCTGCCACAGATTCCCTGTATGTTTTAGGGCATGTCACTTAGTCTCTCTGTGCCCTAATTCCCTGTCTGTAAAAATTGAGATAATTCCTCCCTACCTCACAGGTGTGTTTTCAAGATGCATTGATCAATGTTTGCAACAACAAAGAGGTCCATATAACTACACTGATAGATACCTCTCTAACCCGCCAATGGTACATACCTTTCAGTTTTTCACCAAACATAGTCAGGAAAATAGTGAAGTTAATGGCACCTGGAGCTTCCTTCACCATGGCTTCTAGCTCTTCATTCTTGACATTCAAACGACCTATAGTAGCAGAGATCATTTTTCATATGAAATCATTTTATTTCAAGTGATTCCCCGCTACCCACTTCCCACTCTCATGGTCTGGGCTCAGCAGAACAATGTTAATGATGTGATAAGACATGAGAACATAAAACAGTCATACTGGGTCAGACCAATGGTCCGTCTAGCCCAGTATCCTGTCTTCTGACAGTGGCCAATGCCAGGTGCTTCAGAGAGAATGAACAGAGCAGGTTAGCATCCAGTGATCCATTTCTGGTCACCCATTCCCAACTTCAGGTACACGTCATTCAAAAAGTCACCATCATAAAATGAACTGAAGGAGTTGGCTAAAGGACAAAAAAGCAAAAGAAGGAATGAGGAAGGGAAAGTAATAGATATGGGTATTAATAGCCAACACGGGGAGACCATTTCTGAATAAACTGATTCTCTTTCACCGTGGATGAAATCCACAATTTCAACCGTCATTCTGTTACACCATCGCCTGACGTGAGATGGTTTTGTGACGATGGAATCATAATAAGAATGGACAGATGGCTTGGGTAACCCTGTTTCTTCCCTTCCATCCAGCAGGACTTTTACTAGAGTTGAGATTCTGACCGCCCTACTCAAATTGCGTCAGACCTTGCTAGGTGTTCCATCCCATTGATTTCAGTGGGCCTAGGTGAAGGGTGAGGTGCTATTCAGCATGAATTAGGGGTATCAGAAACTGGCCTTAGGAAATGAACATTCCACAGTAAAGCTGGTTACAGGTGGAAATTTCCTCACTATCACTATAAAGATACGAGGAGCTGCAACTCTTTGCCTGGACTCTGCTGAAGTCTGATTCCACCACAGGGAGCACTACAGATTTTAATCATTAACTCCTCTTGATAATATCCAGATGGTAAAAGCCCAAACACCTACATCACTGCTCAAGCCTCAAATCCTGCAAAAGGGATGATAGCTCCAGGTTTGGGTTTATGAGCCTTTTGAACTTCCATTGCACGGGAAGGCCTGATGTTGTAAGGTGTTAAATGAGCTCTAAACTTATGGCTTGAAAAAGGCCTTATGACATGCACATTCCAATCTAGGTCAGGGCACAGAGGAACAGACCTTCACATGAAGTTCCCACATTGGCGTGGGAAGGATGCGGCTGGTCCATGACAGAAATATTAATTGGTAGATATTTACATGACTCTTAGATGAAAAAAGTGCAGCTCAAGAAGCCCGGATGAAAAGGCAAATCAGAAATGCCTGGCACGGACCCCTACTTGGGTGGGCTAATTATGAAAGGGTTGATGGGGAGGGATCAGTCTATTAGGAGAGACTGCACCACTCTCTATCATCTGCCAACAAATCCCAGAATGGCTCTCATTTAGCCTTTGAAAGGGGCTGCTCAGTAAACTTCCTGGCTTGAGATAGACAGCCGAGATAGCGGCTACCAGCCATGAAGGGGAGGATCAAATTGAGCAGGTTTGGCAGGTTTTCCCTTTGGCTCTCTAAGCTTCATGCATATCTTATGACTCATCCGGCTCTAATTTTAATATAATCCTTTCATATGTGCTTGAAATTTAAATTGCATTTAGAGTACTTTTATTTATTTAGTTGTTTGTTTGCTCACCCAATGCGGCAAATGTATCTCTCAGGTCTGCTTTGTCAATGAAGCCATCTCTATTCTGATCCATGATGGTAAAAGCCTATTAAGAGAAAAGGGGCATTAGGTTACCATTGCCTCTTGATGGCTCCCTGTAAATCCTGATGCTCATCAAAGTGGCATTATATTTGTGTTAGAAAGGGGAATATTTATCTTTCCTTTATTAATCTACAATGCGCAGTGTTATTTTGCATTACTTACTTTTGACACGTTAATGTATCTTGGCAAGATATTTTATTAAACCCACCCAGACTTCTTCTTACTAAATTAACACTCAGTGCAGCATGTAGTTGGGTCTATGCCAGTGCTGTCAGATCCAGCCATTCAACCTTTAACCCGTGAAAGCTTGGATTAGGGAAGCTCTAGTCATAGCTGCCACAGAGGCTGTTACATGGGCTGTGTGCCCCTGCCTATATCATATAGCCCTGTGCAGCGTAGGGTGACCAGATGTCCCGATTTTATAGGGACAGTCCCAATTTTGGGGTCTTTTTCTTCTATAGGCTTCTATTGCCCCTCATCCCCTGTCCCGATTTTTCACACTTGCTATCTGGTCACCCTAGTGCAGCTAGAATAAGCTGTAAGACACTTAACAACAATGACCATCAGAAACTAGTACTGAGTTAAAATCAAAGCTCTGCGCCGGGTTAACAGGGAAGCCTCAAAGTCTCATAGAGGAAATAAATACACAAAAGTAAGAAAACTCAGAAATCTCAACTTTGATGTGTTATTTATTCAACCCAGGCTTGTTGCCCTTTCCATCACACTGTGTCCTTCAGGCTGTGGTCTAATTGTTCTCTGAATGACCTTAGTATGTTGACCTTAAAATATCTCCTGTCAGGCAATTCTCAATAGTTTGCAGAAAATACACTTGTTGTTTTGTAGTTTTTAGCCAATACACAGTTTCAGAACTTTAACCTCTTCCCCATTCATCATTAAATATGCCTACCTGCCTACCTACATACAGTGGTTATAATTAAAAAAATTTTACACTTTGAAAGATTTTCATGATTTGAGATATATTTTCTGAGCTTACAATGGAAATGTTGGAAGAACCAATAATCTCTCCGAAAGTGGTATCTATCTATCTATCCATCCATCTCAGGGACCTTCTACATGCTTCCCAAAGATACACAATCAAGCGAACTCAGGCAGACTCATAATATCTGGCTATAGCATTCTTACTGGAAGAATCTCAAGTACTCATAGAAACCATCCTCAAATCACTCAGCACCCAGCGGGCCGGCTTCCCCCCAAGCCCACTACCAACTTCTCCCAGAAATGCTACAACATTAACAGCCTCCTCAAGAATTTTAGTCAAAACTCCCCAGTTTTTCAACCAGAAACTGAAAACTTACCAAATGGTTTACGGTTTTGAGTTTGCATAGGGAAAAGTAAAACAAAACTTCTGCAAGAAATATTTTAAAGCAATCATTTAAAGTACTTCACCAAAAGAAATTGGCATTTTTGACCAGCTTTAGTTTATGCAGTTGGGTTTTCGATGGCAACCCTTTAAGAAAGAAAATGGGGCATTGATTATGATGCAGGTAAAAGCTGGTTAAGTAGTACTGAACACTTACTGTTAATTCCACACAAAAGGTCAACAGTTTCAATGAATTTTCTTTGGTCGTGTTCACAGTCTCTTGTGGGGGTTCTAATGGTCATTCAGGACACTGAGCTTTAATAATGTGAATCCTCATGGAAAGTGAATTTTAAAGTCATGTATATGAAAATGAATTGTATATATTCACTTACCCCAAGAGTCACTCTAGACATGCTTTTGTTTAGTTAGGGAACAGAAATGATAGGATACATCTTATATGACCATCCAGAGCTAACCAACACAGCTCAAGGAACGAACGTACAAAGTGACTTGAAGTCAATACACAAAGTTAACAAAAGTCATGTGGGGTGGGCAGGGGGAAGCAATGAATAATTGAAAATGACAAATCTGAGGAAACTGTCATACGCTCATGGACCTTCCAGAAGCAGAAAAATAGCCTAAATACATCCAATAAATTATCCATCATTAATGATTCATTCAGATCTTATGTCTAAGTCATTAGTTTTGACTCTACTCAGGTAACTGATCAAGGAACCAATAATACATAGTTAACCCAGACTCTCCTTGATCTGCAGGAGCCTGAATTAGTCAACCTTCTGTGCACGACTGTAAAGCCCTTATTTTTGTGGGCATTTTGGAAGAGGAAGGTTGAGGGTTTGGTTTCTGGTTTGAGGGTTGGGTTGTCTGAGAAAAGGTGGGTATTATGGAACTATCCATTAATTAAAGGAAAGCATCCCAGCATTGAAACACATGCATAAAGTTAAGCATATGCTTAAATGATGTCTTGAACGTGAATAGCCTTAAGCATGTGCTCCAAGGCTTTTCTGAGAGAATTGCATAGTAATTTTTTTTGTATTGAACTTTGTAGGTTTTTAAATAATGTGTAACACCTAGATCTGAAAGAAAGAAAGAAAGAAAGAAAGAAAGAAAGAAAGAAAGAAAGAAAGAAAGAAAG
>ML677374.1:15295217-15407183 GCA_007922305.1 Dermatemys mawii
AAGAAAGAAAGAAAGAAAGAAAGAAAGAAAGAAAGAAAGAAAGAAAGCAAGCAAGCTTGGGAAAAAGTAACTCCTACCATGGTGTTGCTGTTCCTTCTCCCCCTTCTGTGCCAACTAGCCAGCCAGCATACACAATGCCAATTGTTCCTTTATATAGTGTCACCGAGGAGTAAAAATATGCCTGCTCCAAGTTTAGACAATAGATGTAAGATTGGAAAAGTGCAGTAATTGGATCCCAATACCATTCCAAGCATCTGTTCCATGCAGGGCTTTTGCTTTCACATAAATACTGCAGCAGATAAGTAGATAGGCAGTTGGGATGCAATTGTACCCTTCTCGCAAGGAGCCAGAGCTGACGGGGCTTTCCCGTGTGCTTCTAAACAGTGAAAACAAGCACTCACTAAACAGGATTGTAAATTGTCAAGGTCTCCTGGAAAGCCAGAAAGAGGGAAGCACTGAGGCTCCTTGAGAAAGTGCAGAAGAAACTAGCAGTGATTTGTGGCCATCAAGACTGCTCAGAACTAGAGAGAGAGGCTGGAACTGAACCATCACTGCCCTCCCTAGTGATACCTACATGGAGACAAAGAATGTCAGGCACTGTCCAACCATGTCGTCAACCTGAACACCATTGTGACAGTTACCTCTATGGGTGGGGTGGCCCATTGGAGTGTGGGAAAGTAACCAGTCTGTAGGAAACTCACCCTTTGCATAACATAGACGACCTTGTATAGTTAAACCCCATTATTAATCATTATTTATTTTTAATTTATGTTTATTTGAATTGAGACCTCAGTCCTGCTATGTGTAGCACATGGTTGTGTCACTGCCCAGACCCCCAAGTAAGGTCAATGAGGCTCCCTGCAGATATAGCACTCCTGGGGGTAAACACTCGAAGATCATTGTACTGAAGAATGCCAACCAGTGTGATTTTCCAACTACTTCCACCAGTGAAAATAAAGGCGTCCGTCGGCCAGACCCTCAGCTAGTGTGAATCGATGGTGATCCATGGACTTTAACACATGGAACACTAAGCACAGGTAGCAGGCTAAATATAGCACTGGCCAAGAATGGATGAGTAAGAAATGGTGTCCCTAGCCTCTGTTTGTCAGAGGGGACAGATGGATGGCAGGAGAGAGATCACTTGACCATTACCTGTTAGGTTCACTCCAGGGCACCTGACATGGTCACTGTCAGTAGACAGGATACTGGGCTGATGGACCTTTGGTCCGACCCAATATGGGCATTCTTATGTTCTTATGACTTCCCTGGTTTATCACAGGGACCTTGTTATAGATTCATTGCTTTGTTTAACTGAAATGCACAAATTGTTAGAAAGCAGGAAACAAAAAGTACAAAGCGTATCTCATGTTCTGTACAATGCCTGGCACAATGGGGCCCCAATCCATGACTGGGTGTCTCTAGGTGCTGCTACAACACAAATAATTAAATAACATAAAATAATAATGGAATAATTTTAAGGAAAAAAAATGATCTTCTGGCTATGAAAGGTGGCTATAAATCCAGTAAGGCCAGAAATTCAGAAAATACATACAGCCAAATTCTGCTTCCTTTTATACTAGTGAAAATCCTGAGTAAATCAAAGGATTTCAGTGGAGTTACTCTGGATTTAAATCAATGTAACTGAGAGCAGAATCTGACACATTAGCCACAATCTCCATTCATGGAAAATGACAGTAGTCATTTCACAGAGATTTCCATTATCATTCCATTTAGATCCCCCTCCCCAAACCCCTATTGTATTATTAATTGTTCTCTTTATTTTATTTTTATTTGTATTTATATTTATTTTATATTGTAGTGATTAGGGGCCCCAGTCATGATCCAGGGCTCCATTGTGCTAGATGCTCTACAGACACTAAACAAAAGATGGTCCCCATCACAAAGAGCTTACCGGTAGTATCTAGAAGTATCTGTCTAGACAAATCCAGAGATATCTCCCTTTCATAAGAGGTGACACACATGTATCTGAAAATGACAAAAGCCCAGTGTCAAACTAGGGTTGAGTACATCTCTCATTGCACATGCACACACAAATTCAATCCAACAACTCGTCAATTATCTTTGACTTTGTTAAAATGGGTCAGATCCTCTGTTGGTGTAAATTGGTGTCATTTTATTCCAGTCACTGAGATACAACAGTTTACACTATCTGACAATCTGGTATGTATATATGAAAATACTTCCACTGCATGCATCCGACAAAGTGGGTATTAGCCCACGAAAGCTTATGCTTCAATACTTTGGTTAGTCTTTAAGGTGCCACAGGACTCTTTGTCGCTTCATGTTTCCCGTTCTGTATTAGAGCAGAACCTTGACTAAAGAGCAGTGAAATATGCAAAGAACAGGAGCAAATTCACTCCTGTGATCCCTTTAACAATGATTCCTATGCTCGGAACCTACTTGTTGATCCTATCTGCTATAGTCTCCCCTCCTTTACATCTCTTCTCACAACTCATGTCTTCAAGAGGGTTTACATAGTGCAGTTTCACATAGGAGCCCAGAAACCACGATAATGGAAACAGTATAAATGCCTAAGATAAAGCAGAAAATGCATTTTAAAAAAACATGCTTTTTAGTCATGTGCGAACGTTAGTCTCCCAAGTAGCTGTATTCTGCAATCACATTGGCTCTGATTCAACAAGGGGTTTAAGCAAACGGAAGCTAGACAAACCTAAAGTTGGGTGTCTGTTTATGTACTTTGCTGAATCAGGTCCTCTGTTCTTCCCAGTGTCCAGCCCTTCACTGCGTGATCCACTTGCTGTTCATATCTTAGCTTTGATGGCAAGCTTTTCAGGTGTTGTGTTTAAAGCAATGTGAACAGCTACAGTGATAACTGAGCAACAATAAGCAACGAACAATAAGTGAAGTAATGAATAAATAAAAACATAACAAATCATTATAATTCCATTAGCTTTAGTGAAATTGTCCTAGCTGCAAGTCCGAATTTAGGACAGCATTCATTATCCTGACTTGAGTCAAGTTACACCAGTGTAACCCCAATGTAGAATCAGACCCATGCAGCCCATTACCCTGCAGAGGCTTAGTGGACAGCAGTCTGGGGTTTGTACTGCGGACAGAGTTCATTCAACTGAAAATTCAGAATAAGGCGTTTGAGGATAGACTAATAGGATCTCAAAAGTTTACTGTGGTTGATGAGATAAAGGCTTTTATTCAACGTCACCCACTGATTTAGGCCACCATCCAGCAAAGCAGTTAAGCATATGCTTAACATTAGGCAGTGAGCAGTCCTACTGAAGTCAGTGTAATTGCTCATGTACTTAAGTTAAGCACATGCTTAAGTGCTTTGCCAGGCCTGAGCTTGGCCTTAATCCTAACAATAATGATACACTGGCAGTTTTGCCCTTGACTTAGTAGAGTCAGGATTTCACCCTGCCTATTTTGATTTCTTTTGAGGGAATACTTACCTTTGCCATTTAACCATTGTATGTACTCGTCTTAGCACTAGCATTACCAGAATTGTTTGTATTTTATTTTATTGTGATTTTAAGGGTGTTGTGGTATATTATTATCATCATCATCAACAATTTGTGATTGCTTACTATGTTGATCTTCCTGTTTTGAACTATGTTGCTTATTTTTCCTGCATTGATCTTTGGTTTTTCACGAGAGTTTCTACATTTAATCAATTTTACAAGCCAGTTTGTCAGGGTTTTTTTTTTTAAAAAAAGACAAAGATTAAAACCCACCCTGCATTATGTTTGTTACATGTGTGTAGTGAGAGCACAAATTCACCAGGTCCCTCTCTGCTTAGTCTATAAAATAAATCCACAGAGGAATTCAGAGAGACATACGTCTTGGCTTTAAAGGTTTGCTTGCCTCTTGCAACTGCCTCCAAATTAGAGAAAGGCTCCAGACTGGAAAGGGGAGGGAGAAGAGGGGGATAACATGAAGTCTGAAAAGGAAGGCTTGAATTTAATTGCCCTAAAAATTTCAATCGTTCAGTCTGATAATTAGAGAGCTGGCTGATTCAGAAGGCAATTTCCTTTGGAAAAAAAAACCACAAAGATAATTGATGCTAAGTGAGTATTGTACCTGAAATATTAAATACCAAACTTAAGTCTGCTTCTAGGGCCCTTTGTATTGCCCTTTTTCAATCTGTCTTTCTCCTTCTCTATATTTTTCCCCTTATGTGGCTCACCAGAACAGGACACTCCTTTAGAGAGTAAGATTGTCACAGGGGCGGGTGTCATTTATTAGAAAATAAAATAATAACACGAGGTCTCTGGTGATCCACTCTGAAATTTTTCTGTTGTAAAGTCCCCACGTCTCCCTGTCCTTAAGAATGGTTTGATGTGCTACCAAGGGTAATGATTTTCCTTACAATCTTCTAAATTCTTGCCAGAATGTCTCATGTTTAATAACACAACCTCTGATGCTCCACGATGATCCATGTAGGTAGACCCTTGCACGCAAGTGACTGCTTGGATCTGCTTGCAGGAGAGGGGTCTCAGCAGGTTTCCTGTTCACAGTTCAAAAACTGTAACTGTTTAGCTCTTCAATGCCCTAACGCTCAACAGTGTAATAAATGAGAATACACAGCACTTCACACTGACCTCTAAGGGAAGACACCCTGGAAAGAAGGAAGTTTAATTTCTACTCAGTTTACAAATGCAGAAATTCATGCAGAAGGAAGTCAGGTGACTTTTCCAAAGTCATATGATGAGTCAGTGGCAAAATTCAGAAGTTCTGATTCAGTATCCTCTCTGCCTAAGTGCTGGAACTGCTGCTGCACCCCCTGGCTTGAAGGTGTTTCCATTCTATACAGCATTTACAGCTTGGTTCAATGGCTCTCAGAGCCCCCACTTTACAAGTGGTTCCAGTGCCCCGCCTCTCTAACCACTAGACAATGCTTCCTCTTTCCACAAAACCACCCTCCTTCCCTGAAGTGTGGTCATGCTCTTAAAAATATCCTTTAAAATGGGCTTCCATGTTCGTTCCCTCTCAGTGAGACCATATCAAATGACTGTGGCTGACAATGCCACTCTGTCAACTCAGCACTAGAATCTCAGAACCCTTGTCCTTTTTTGCTTCTGATACTGTCACCACCCACATGAATCAAGTAACTAGAAGTTAGCTAGCAATCCTTTTGGGTGATCTGGGAGGCAGAATGGAAGCCAGAGCCCTTTCCCAGTTCTCTGGGTCCTCCGCATGAATAGAAATAACACTGAAGCGGTCTGTGCTATACAGAAAATAGGGCATGTGAAAGAAATTTTGAGATTAACAAATCTGATAACTGAAACCTTCCCTCCTCAATCTATAGCACCCAAGGCACATTCAGTGATGTGGGCTTCCTTACAACATTTTGCCTTTCTAATGCACCTCAACCCTGCACTGGTGGGACCAACTCTGTCAAGAGAGAATTTCAGTCTTTGTGCATCAGTCAGAGCTTGGTCCCTTTGGGGGAAATTTAGCCTTGTACAGAAAGGCCTATGCATTACCTCAAGTTAGGGCTTACATGGACCACAGGTTGATTCTCTGAAGAGGGATGAGTTACCACCATTATCTGGTGGGATGGTCCCACTATCTTTAGTAACTATATGGTTACCCATCACCATAGTATCTGAGCACCCCACAATACGGTCTGTGCAGTATCCCCAGTTTACAAATGGGAAACTGAGGCACAAGGAGGCTACATGCTTTGCCCTAGGTCACACAGGATGTCTGTGGCAGAGCAAGGAATTGAACCCAAGTCTCTTATGTCCCAGGTCAGTGTTCTAAGTGGACCATCTTTAATCCACTTGCTAGGAAAAATCAGACTGAGGGCTTATCTACCTGGAGAGCCAGTGGGCGGCAAGGTGAGGTGTAAATATACCACACTCTAGTGTGCCATGTGCTAACTCACCATGTGGACCCAGCTACTGTGCACTAAAGGTTCCAAAGGTCAAGGAGTGCCATGGAACTTTTTGTGTGAGGTAGCAGCATCCACAAGATAAAGTAGTGTGCAGCATGCTAGAGCACTGTACATTTACATGGCAGCTTGCTGTGCACTATTCCTTTGTACAGACGTGCCCGGAGAACACTGACTCATTTCACCTAGGCCAACGCTTGTTAACTCCTTAGTCACCACAGCCAACCAGAGCCAGAATTTCAAACAAGAAGTGAAACACACTGCCTTCCCCTGAGCCATCTACTCGTCCTCAATTAGCTTCCATTAATTAGGGTCTCTCTTTCCTTTCAGAGACAAGATGACCCCCTTTTTCCTCCTCCTCCTTCTTCAGCAGTTGGCAGCTGATTAAACCCCTGCTAAAAAGGCCACGTTATACACTGAAGCTCAGAAAGCCCATTGGTGAATTTTGATCTGATTACTAAATTCCAAAGACTAGCAATGGGATCAGTGAGTCTCTGTGATGTTGGCCTTACGTGTACTGTAACTGGGACTGCTGACTCCAAAGAAAGAGCTATTACAGATACCACTGTGCTTTCAAATAAATTAAACAACCATGAGTCCTGCTGAGAATCCGCTTCTCTTCCTCTATTGAGCAGGGACACGTAGACCTATTTGGAAACAGCCAAGGCAGCTGGGTTTCTGCAGTTTTAATTTAAGTTCTGTGCAGTTGTTGTTCAGTGCAATGAAATGGACCTCTCGCTCTCTCTCTGAGAATTTATAGCCACTATACGCTCTGACAAAAACTGTGTTCTTTTTTATACTTGGAGGTCATTTTATGTTACTTACAGAGTGTTGCACTGTGTCAAGTGGCATAACATAACATAATGAAAAGCAGACTAACGTAACACAACCTGACACGAGTGACATACCGTGATGCGGCCATAGAAGAATGCACTCTTGTCATTGTTTTGCCTTTCGTCTGATACCGACCTACGCATCAGACACTGGGTGTTTCTGTGGAATTCTGATGGATAGTTTGTAGACTGGAAGTCTGATTCCCCTCTTGCTCACATCAGTTTCCTGTTGATGTAACTCCCCTGCATTCACTGGGTTACTTGGGATTTCTATTAGGGCGAATCAGGCCCTAGACATTTATTCCTTACAAATAAAACTACAATAAAAGAACATCAAAGCTGGAAAGTGAAGCATTCAAAAGTCAGGAAATGACAATAGTACTGTAGCTCCTGGGCCTTTCGCTCTGCCTAGTTGGGGGTATGCTTTATAGTCTTTTTTTCAGCAGCACTCAGCCTCCTTCAGGGTTCAGGATGGATGGTGCTCAGCAACAAAGTAGCTATTCACTATTTCCTTTTATAATCAAAGTCTAGTGTATGGTCCCATGCCTCGTTTACTGCACACCATCCAAATCATTGTTTGACTAAGGGTTTGCCCCCTCCTCATCTTTAAAGGCTCTTGTATTGCCCTAATTTCCACAGTATCTGAGCTGCTCAAGAACAATAATGAAGTTATCTTCACAACACACCTGTGAGTTCGAGGAGCATTGGTGTCCCCATGTTTGTACAGCACCAAGCACCATGGGGTCCTGGTCCATGACTGGGTGCTACTGAAAATACAAATAATCATAATAAATGATATCAGGACAGCCCAGGCTGTGTCTATTGAGTGACTGAAACTAAGCATCAAATTCAGAGAGGTGCTAAACTCCTGCTTTTCCCACTGACTCCACTGGGAGCTACAGTTTCTCCGAAGGCTCTCCGCATCCCTGATTTAGCCCAGGGTACGTTTGCTTTCCCCTCCAGTGCACAATGTGAGGAAGCCAGTAGTAGGGCTATGAAAACCTCATCTACCAGCCAATTCTATCCTCAGCACTGAGCGAGCGACGTTTTGCAGGATACATGTTAGCTTTCTCCTACTGGTGCCACAGGAGGAATAAAAACAAAACATGGGGCTGAATGTATTTCTAGCCAACGGAAATTTCGTCCTGAAGGTTACAGGCACCCTGTGCCTCTTAAAAGCAGGTAATAAAATGCTGCTGTGAGTTACGAATTATATTTACATTTCCAGCCTCCATATGGCCCATCTGGGGAAGGGGAGCTTTCAAATGCTTTAGCAGCACAGCCATGTCATGATTAGTTACAATTTTTGCTCTCTATCACAAGCAATTAATGCTGAGATGACTCTCTCCCTGCTCTGCTCAATCTTCTCATTTTCCTCTAAAACTGACTCCCATTTGCCACTTCCAGGGCAGCTTGAGTCAGTAGATGCAACACTTGTCTTGGATAAAGCTACAATACAAACCATCCTAGCGATGGCAACAAACTGCCTTCCCCAAACTATCCCCCTCTACGGCTCATAGGTGAGGCTGGAATTCACGACCAGATGACCCCTCTTCCAGATGCACTTATTAACCTGACATCCAGGGTTGAATTGTTTGAAAAGGCTGAAAGGCCCAATTGTGAAAGGCAAAAATGCGTTTGTGCCGGCATTTCCAAGTGCAGTTAAGGTCAAATTCCCCCTGTGCAGAGCCCCAGGATAAGGCCTATGCATGATTTATGTCCCACAAGGACTTGCGCTGACCCCCTGCACAGGGGAGAATTTCACCCTTGCAGTGCTGGCGCGTGCCAATCAGATCATGGACATGCAGCAGTCACTTGGATGACCACACACTTTCATGTGCAATTCCCTTATATGGATCATACACAACTTTATGTACACTCATATTTTCTGCACGTGGACCTCAGCTTGCCATTTTCAAAAATCTGGGTCCCCGTGAATTTACTCTCCCATTAAGAGAGTATTCCCCATCCTGCAGATCCCTAAAGCTACGGACCATATCCTGCCAAGAATTCCCATGTGTATACTCCCACTGACTTTATGGAACCTTGCATTCGGAACAACCTCAGCTTATGGTGCTAGATCAGGAGCTTTCTCTTTAGGAATGATCAGATCCAGTCCGTTTTATTGAAAATTAGAGAGGACTGATTAAAAACTGATCTGAGCCTTAGGGGGTTCTGGAGGTGGATGGGCATTTGGATATGAATTTGATGGTTCCAGCTCATCGCTCATTTCTTACTTCTAATCCATTTTTAGGGATAAAGCCAGGTCACTGGGCTGTATAGTGGCATATCTTCTTAAAGGGTATGAGTACTTCAGAGATTGCATGGTGAGCATAGGTCGAGTGGCCTAACTGTAAAGTCCAGTCAAACAAAATCAGTGAATCGCACGGTGGTCGCGAGCAGGACTCCAGGCATGCAATGACCGTGCCCATCCAGTATTGCTAGATGGGATGGGAGGCCCAGATAGAGACTGGGTCCCAGTATGGAAAAGGTGGAGCACTACTGCCATACGCTAGAAGCGCATCCTTTTCCCTCATTTGTCTCTGATGCATCAGTTTGCCATGTATCCATGACAGCCTAATTTGAAAATACTGGACCAGATCCATAGCTGGTGTAGATCAACACAGAGCCATTGGAAGCAATGGAGCTAGAATAGCTTACATGAGCTGAGACCTTGGCCCACGTCAACTCACCCCAGGGTGCAGTGGGTCAGTCAATACTCTAGGTTTTGATCCTGCAAAGACATACAAGTACTTGACTTTGCACACAGTGGCTGACTAGTCCTGTTGAAATGAATGAGACCTACTGACAGAGTCTGATCCACAGCTAAGTGAAGTCAAAAATCTGGATTCAAATCCTAGCATTAAGTCACCAGGTAAGATGCACGTGGCGATTTTACGCAACTGGCTCAGGGCACGATACCAGCATGTAAACTGGTTCGCTGTGTTTTCGTGAAGCAGGAGCCCCTCTGCCTGTATTATTGCACTACTGAGCAGTGATGCCGTGGTACTGAAATATAGAAAGCCAATGGCACATTAACACCGTGTTACTGAATACATCAGAGCAATTTGTGCTCTCTCTGGTGCTGTATTACTTACTACTTGTCATCTCAGTAACTGTGCTCATTGTAATGTATAGTGGTCGTGGGGAGATGTGAGAGAGCTGTCTTAATGGCAGACCTTGACATTTCTGCAGGATAATTTACATTCCTGCAGATCAACACAGTGTTTGCACTAGCATAAGGCCACAACTAGAGCTGTGCAAAACAAAAACTGAAACCAGAACAAACCTTGCTGCCCTGGAAATTTCTGAAATCTCAACAGTTTTTGGACCAGGTACACTCACGTCAGTTCATCAGGATTTGCTAAGCCTTTAAAAAAAAAACCACACACACACACACACACACACACACGACAGTATTCTCCAGTAATGACTCAATGCTTACAATAATGCTACTTCAGGATTTGGGGCAATTACTTGCTAACAGTAAATTCTGTTGAAGTCTATCATTTTAATGACTGTGAAATCCCTAGGGTATAAGATTGGTCCTATAAAATCTAAATAAGTTAACAAAGGCCTTTCAGCAAGCCCCAGGCAAATTTCAAGTGAGTCTGGAACTAAGGGCTTATTGACACACGAAAGTTAATTTGAATTAAGGAAGGTCGTAAATTTAAAATGTCATAACTATTCCCAAATATATCCACATGTGGACTCTCTTATTCTGGAATAGGCTGAAGAATGTCCTCTCATGAAGTTATCCAGCAGTAATTATTCTTTCTGGAATAACTTCGTGTGCCAACATCATTAGCTGATACAAATCTGGGTACAAATTTTAGTTGGTTAAACCTTTAGTTGGTACAAATCTGGGTATATACAAGGACTGAGTTTCAAGTTCTGCAGAGGAATTTATGGTTTTATTCAAAAAAAATATGTGGGGGATTTGAATGAGTTTTGCTTTGCAATAAGGGATTTATCTGAAGCTGAAACTCTCAGGGCTTGAGTCTGTGTTGACTTACAACTTACATAGTCATTTACACCTGGACAAAGTGAGTGCAAGATGCTCTTAAGTCAGAATGGAAGCGTACCACACTTGACTTTCTGTGTCCAAATGATTATATAGGGTCAGCCGAGAATCAGGCATTCAGAGTGAACCCCAGCAGGTCTGAATACAAATAGAGAGAAACCAAAAAGGTTCACAGTCACCAAGCCAGAAAACCACCAAGTTTTTCACAAGAATGTGGCTGGGATTTCATCCTGAATCTTTGTGTATTTTCTACACAGCTCTGCAGAACATGAGCTCTCTCAGGTTCCATATTGAGTTCATGAGGAATTCAGAGAGCTCAGCACCTCACAGTAGGTGCCAGGCACCTTGCAGGATTTGGACCATTAGCAATGGCTGAACTTCCAACTGCCTGGTTCAGACAGGCTTATCCAGATCTCAATGGGCTGGACATGTGATTAGGAGTTTCATAATTGTTTTCCATATCTGCTGGTTCTGGCCAGGGTGAAAATACCACAAAACGGATTTTGTAGTGATAGTTTCACTTCCCAGGCTAAAATCAAGGGGTTGTCTACATGTTGTGTTAGTCTGTACTAAAGAGGTATAAATTCTAGCCTGCACTAGTATGTCATGCACTAACTGGCTCAGGGGGACTCTTCTGTTGCTCACTAAAAGTATCCTAATGTGCTTTAAGGTGGTACTATTTGAAACAGGACTACATTACACTAGGGAACTTTTAGTTCATGCCACCAGGGTCCCCATAAGCAAGTTAGCATGCAACTGGGAATTGAATCCATGTCTCCTGAGTTCCTATCCACTAGACCACACTGCTTCTCTATTATTCATTTCTATTAGTATTGTTGTTGATGATTTTTTTTAATTGCTTTGCCCATCACTTAATCAGTTTGAGCCTCATCATTGTTGATCAGGTTAAGACTTATGAGCAGACATCTGGACATAACTTCCAGTTAAGTTTGTGCAAAATACTCCAAAAAAATCCACAAAGCTCAGAATTTGAGGTTTTTGTGTTTCATTGGGATTTCATGAAGAAGTTGTGAATTTTTTTAAAAGCAGCAATATACCATGAGGTTTTGTTTGTTTGCTTGATTGTTGCTTGAAAATAAGTTGATTTTGGAGTGAAAACTTGGCCATCAAATAATCCCTTTCTGAGTGAAACTCATATTTTTCAGAATTTCACAGATTAGTTCAGAAGATCAAATTTTGTACTGAGCCATGCAAAAAATGTGACTGTTCATATTTTACTGTTTACAGAAATCTTGTGCAATTTTACAAAGAACTGAGCACAAAATTGCCAGACACAAAACGTGAAAACCTTGTCCTGAAATATTTTCTGAATAAATGCTACAAACTTTTATACAATTGCTCATGCTATGAAAAATGGGAAAGTAGTGGAGTAGATCTGTCTGGAAGCTGTAATGCAGCACTGCAATCCATGAGGGTGGAATGAAATTAGGAATCCCCCATTGAGAAATTAAAATTCCCAAATCGCAGGAGAAGCAGCACAGTAAGAGCAGAACTTGACAAAGAAGCCAGTTCTCCCTGAAAAAAGTTGCACCGTTACCTGCCAACTACCCACAACAGAGAAAGGGAGATGGTGACTTTTTTTAAATATTGAAGGCTGCAAACTTAAGTGGCATGTTGCTATTTTATTATGTTGCAGGTTGTTCTTCTCTGTGATTTACAAGGCAATTCCCATCCACCCCCCAGCACACAGCAATGTGGTTATATTAGTTTAGATGATATCAGCCATATGTACTTAAACAGGCAGCCTGTGACTGATCCATTCTGTGACCATGTTAGGTGTTAAATTAAGGTCTGATTAAGAGTATGTGGCTGCAGCTAAGGTCAAGGACAAAAGAACACAGGCTTTGTTTCATCTAATAACAATAGAGATTGACTGGTTGCCAAATACCCTTGTCAGACTGCTGTCCAGCTAGAGGGATCTGATTACACTGGTTTCCCTTTTTAAACCCAGCTTCTAAGAGGGCTTGTAGTTATTTCGTCTACATTAACTGCTATTGTGTTCCCGGAATTATATGTTACATTCTATATGATTAAAGCAGAAATGCAGGAAAGCTTATCAAGGTGTTAATGTTGGACCGAGAGGAGAAAAAATACACTACTACAGGCCATGCCACCAAACTAAATACCCACAGCAGACAAGCGTACAATATGACTCACTCCACGGTGAGTCACTTTACATGGTTGGTGTAAATGGTGTGGCAGTGAAAGACTTGTCCCGTCAGCAGTCACCAACACAGATGTGTTGAAAAGAATACAATAGACATAAAAGCAGAGAAAAAGAAAACAAGTAGTTTCTAAACTGTGAGATGAAGGAAAGAGGCAGTAATACATGTTGTTCTCTCCTCATGAGACCATCTTGCCATCTTGCAAAGGTTCCACCCCAGTGGGCCATGAACCATCACCAGTGTGGTTCTTCATAACTGGACAATGTCATTCCAATTTCAACCACGTGCTCCAGAAAAAAGTGTCCTCATGAGCCTGACTTGAAATCAGTGTACAGAGACATGCACACTTGCTGAAAGGAAAGATGAGTGGACCGGGGAATCTATGTTGGAATAAAAATGCTCTCTCCTAGCCATAACCAGTTATTTCATCTCTTGTTTCTAGTCTTGGTCCACTTCCGGGAAAGGGACTGCTTTCTGTGGCCAGGACGCCCCCTTCTGTTGGTGGTCAGTTTCATTCTTTCAGTGTAAGGTACTTGACAAGGGAGGTCAGTCACACAGAGAGATTTCTCTTCAACAGTCATCTGAAGCATCTGGCGCTGTCCATTGTCACAGACAAATTACTGGAGTCAATGAAGCACTATTCTCAGCTGGTATGATGATTCCTATGTTTTCAGAGCTTGCCCCTATCACATTTCACAGGTTACACTGAAGTCAGTACTTGCTGTGACAGATCTTTATAAATTGCATTGGGAATGATTTAAAAAGCGCTGTGCTTCCCTATAGAGTCTCCATTCCTTGATTTCAGTAACTTGGGATATAACTTCCCTCCTTATAATTAGCAGAAGGTGACTCTCATAAGGTTGAGTGGCTCAATTCATTTTGGATGAGATTCCAAAAGTTTGGTCTAGTCATTGGGCTGGAAACCCCAGCAGAACATGATTTCCTGTGGGAATTCCTGGGTTTTGAGTTTTGTCAGAAATACAGTAGTCACCACTGAAAAGTCAACAATTGCCAGTAATTACAACATTCATTGGACACATTCATGGAAACATGCACTGCATAACAGCCTGATCCAGCACCCACTGAAGTCAATGGCAAAGCTCCCAATGACTTCAACAGGAGTAGGATCCACTCATTATTTTCCATTTTAAATAAAGGAAAATGCAGTGGTATTGTCAATATGATGGTGTGATATCTCCTGATAAAAGTTGCCTTTTGAATGCCTATCACTATGTCAAAGAACAAGCTTTCCTTGTGATATTTTGATTTTCCAAAGCCAAACTGAGAAATAGAAAAAAAAAGTATTTTTTTGCTTAAAAATTGCAGTAAAAGTTCAGGTTTGGTTCTGTTCATGCTCTAAGCAACAGTTTGGTACAAGTTTCTAACTTATATGAGCCAGATAGCCCATCCTTTCTTATTAACCATAGAAACAAATATTGTGTGGAAGAGACCATAGTATTTTTATATTATATCCCAAAACCAAAATTTTCAAACATAGGTGCTTAAAGTTAGGCATCTAAATCCATATTTCAGTAAATAACAATGACCTGATTTTCAAAGGTGCTGAGTGATAACGACTCCTGTTAAAGTCAAAGGGAGCTCACAGGTGTGCCTCAGCTGTGAAAATTTGGCCACAGTTGTTTAGGTACCTAAATATAGATTTAGGTGTCTACATTTAGGCATTTCAGTTCTGGCCCATATTCTATATAACAGATACTAATAAAGTGATCACTTAGATAACTTTCCAGCTTTGCCTTAGATAACTGATTTACATTACCTCAATATTTGCAATATTTCCAATACTTCTCTGCAGTTTGTATAGGATGGATCATTGCATATACTGTGGAAATGTCATTAATTTACCTAAGGTAACAGCAACATTTAAGGGCAACCACTTACTTTATTATTGTGGAGATTCTGACCTGTACAGCATATAACATCTGCTCACTGGAGAGACAGAGAGAAAAGGCCCTTATATTCCTTCTTTATTGCAATTTATGATTGCAACTTGAATAGTTCCTAGTGGCTTCCTAAGACTAATGTTAATTTTCTGATCTGAGTTTTCCCTCTGGGGCTTTATACAGGTTTTGGGCATTCGTTTAATTTAATGTACTCTTGGGAGCAAGTCTGGTGGCTCCAGAAATATTTGTAGTTGGAAATCATCGTGATTTTTCATTAGGTTCTATGTCAAAGAAATCACAAATCGTAAGTCAGCTATAGTATAGTTACTGCTACTTGACTTTTGAATTTCTCTCTGTTTATGTGCAAAGTGTAATATTTTCTCTAGTTGTACCGCAGTGCAGAGTTACTAAAATGTATATCGTTTATCTCTTCTTTAGAATTTTTGATGGAACTGGAGATTTTGACTAGCTGATTTGGGATTCCTAAGGATTTTATGGACTTCCTGTGTGAACCAAAAGATGCCCACTGGGGATCCATCTGTGTATCACAGCTGGTGTTTCTGAACCTTCGTCTGGAGTAGAAATTCATCTCTGATTTTTTTGGCTGGATTGACTGTTTAGTCTAGGAACTCTCAAGTACAATTTGTAGATGCTGGAATTCCTCTCTCTCTCTTCAGTCAGCAGCTGATGTGGTACGGTGTGCATCAGGGTATATATTCCAGAATGAGCAAAGATTTATGCGCTTCCTAACTCCCATCGATGTTAATGAGTATTACAGACATGTGTCCCATGGAGCAAGATGAGAACATATCCCAGACTGTGTGTGGAGTTTGCCATTAGGGTAGCCACACTGCTAAAAACAATACAGAGATCCAAAGGGTAGGAAAGTAATTGGATCTCTACCCCTTTTTTTAACAATATGAAATGTAAGAGAGATATTTTAAAGTCCCTCTCCCAGCACCTGTATTAATTTTTGGTTATGAGTGACCTCGAAGAAGAGCTGATTGCCATTTTGGAGGTGTTTCCAAAGGTAATATTCATAATATTTTACTGTCAGATAATGGGTTTTTTGCTAAGTATGGTCTAATGTCTAAAGCACACAGACTTGGAGTCAGGATTATTGGGTTTCATTCCCTGATCTACCAATGTCTCATTTGTCATTTCACCACTATGTCTCAGTTTTACGATGGGTATAATAATAATAATTTGTTTCATGGGAGTTTTGTAAGACTTCAGTAACTAATATTTGTTGTATTAGGAGCCATTAGAGTCAGTGGAGACTAACTGCTGTCATGTGACTGGGCTATTAGCCTTTTGTAAGTTCATATCAGATTACTAGAGTCAGGCAATATGAGGCCAGAGTTTACCAGTTGGGAATTTTTCTACTAAAGGTTTTTTCCATTTGAAAATGCTGATTAGTTAAAAGTTAAACTGTTCACAGGAAAAGGTTAGTTTTGATGAATTTCCCATTTTTAAAAAAACAGAAAAAAAATCAAAATTTGTTGACAATTTCAAAAATTATCAACATTTACTAAATGAAAAAGTTCTGTTTTCTGGTTCATAACATTTTTGTTCCAAATTTTACATTAATTTGTTTATTTTTTAAAAAAAAATGAAGATTAAAAAGGTTTAAATATTTCAAAATGATCTAAATGAAACATTCTAACTGACTTAATCCAAATTTTTTTGTTTGGATTTTCAGTAGCTATGGGCATGTACTTCACCTCTTTATTCCTTAGTTTTTCCATCTAAAATGCAGATAACCAGCCTTATCCAGATGTATAAAGTGCACTGAGATCTATAAATGAGCGGTGCTATTGTCTGTAAGAGGTGTTAAAATTTTTAGAAAAATTGTGCTCTATAAATGCATATGTATTATCATTGTTATTTCACAGACAACTCTTATGGCAGCTTTGGATACAGAAGAAAAGCAAATGTGGCAAAGAATAAGTCACAATAAGAAACCATCATCTTTTAGAGGATCTAAAAAGTATAATAAAACGTTGCACACTGGATAATCCAGTTTGCCAATATAGGTGCTACGATAATTACACCAGTTTTGAAGATCAATATTATTCCCCATCCCCAGCTGCATCCAATTTATCAAGGGAATTGAAGCTTTTGGGGATATATATAGTTTAAGGTCCTGATCCTGCAAATTTTTACAAGTGTGCTTAGTGCTAAGCCCCTGAATGATCACACTGATTTCAACAGCGCCACTCGCATGTATTTGCACAAGTGTTCGCATGATCAGAACTTAAAACTAGTCAATGCAAAGATTGTTTTCACAGGGACCCTATAAAATCTACTTTTGCATGTAAGTGAATATTTTAGTGTCATTCTGTAATGCTGTGCAGTGGCTTTGTGAAACGGCCTAATATTTTACACACTATAAAATGTTTCTGATAATATTTTCCATTACTAACTCTTTGGGGGATAATTAAAACACAATCTGTTAAATTTATTCACGGTTTGGTTCCTTGATGGCATAAGACACCTGGTGCAAACACTAAAAAGCCAGGCAGCAGACAGACCCAGTCAAATATTAGATGCATTAGGACATTTTTATTTATAAATCTGAAAATGTTTTTGATGACTTCAAAAGGAGGAAGCGTATATTACCTGTGAGCTCAATAAGACTGTCATGGAAATGCCAAAATAATACGAAATATACAAATTCTAGTCCTCCAAAAATAAGCAACAAGATCTGATTACAAGGGGCAAAACATATTATCAAAATGAAAGTGCAGGGCTAGCTCCAGAACCCAAGAGCAGATCTTATTTAAAAGCTATACCCATAATGACCAATAAATTATTAATTTGTACTCAGCTGACTGAATCGGTGATAACATTCCATTAAATCACAGGGAACCCAATTCAAAAAAGCACTTAAGTGTGTGCTTAGTCCATTCTTAGTCAGAAACAGAACTTAAGCTGGTACCTAACTTTAAGCATGTGCTTAAGCCCCATTGATTTAAATAGATGGGATTTTCAAAAGTTCTTAGCACTGACATAACTTTGCTCCAATCATATGCATGGTAAAATCCCATTGACTTTAGTGGGAGCATCTAGGCCAATTCTGAACACTTTAAACGCCACTCAACGTGCTTACAGTTAAGCTTGTAATTAAACAATGTCTTGAACTGACTTTCCAAAATCATGGCCATGATAAATAGACAATGAGATGAGACAATAGTGTTCAGAGGAGGGATTTGTGTTTATCAGGAACTGGGGAACCTTTTGGGAAAGAAGAAGCCTATCCAGGAAGGATAGGCTTCACTTAAACCAAAACAGAACGAGATTGCCAGTGTGTAAAATTAAAAAGCTCATAGAGGAGTTTAACTAAGGGCTGGGGGAAAGCTAACAGGTATGGAGCGACACATGGTTTGGACAGAGACATCCTTTAGGGGAGGATTTATTAAAGGGGATTCTCTATATACCATAAAGAGGAGAGGATGGAAGTTGATAAAATACAAGTAGGAACAGAAGAGAAACAGACAAACAAAAAAGAATCCCATTCAATTACACCACACTAAGGCAGACAACTAAATATTGACAAACTTTATAAATGCTTGTATACAAATACTAGAAGTCTAAATATTAAGATGTCTACTAAATACTAGATACTAAGATCTCTAAAGTAAGTGTTTGGTAATACAGTGAGGACTGTTACTTTAAATATGACAACAAGGAAATGCCTATAAGCTGCATGGAAACTTTTTAAAAACACAGTAATAGAGGCTTTAAGTAAATTTACAACCCAAATAAAACAATAAGAGGACCTCCCCCCAAAAATGCCACCACGGCTAAACAGAGAAAAAGAGGAGGTTAGAGACAAAAAGACATCCCTTAAAAATTGGAAGTCAAATCTGACTGAGGAAAATAGAAAGATGCATGAACTCTGTCAAGTCAAGTGTAAAAGTATAACTAGGTAGGCCAAAAAAGGAATTTGAAGAGCAACTGAAAAGGACACAAAAACTAACAGCAGAAAAATTAAAAAGTTTAAATACATCAGAAGCAGGAAGCCTGTCAAACAATCAGTGGGGCCATTGAATGATCAAGATGCTAAAGGAGCACTGTTGCAGAGAAGTTAAATTAATTCTTTGCATTGGTATTCATTGCAGAGGATGAGGAGGAGATTCCCACAGCTTAGCCATTTTTTTTAAGATGACAAATCTGAGAACCTGTCCAAGATTGAGGTATCAATAGAGGAGGTTTTGGAACAAACTGATACAGTAATACGTCACACGGGCCAGAAGGTATTTTCCGAAAAAGTTCTGAAGGAATTCAATGATGAAATTGCAGAACTACTAACTGTGGGATGAAACCTATTGCTTAAATCAGCCTCTGTCCCAAACCACTAGAGGATAGCTAAAAAAAAGCCAATTTTTTCAAAAGGGCTCCAGAGGCAACCTTAGCAATTACAGGCTGGTAAGCCTAACTTTGGTACCAGGCAAACTGGTTTATCCAATGACTGCTTACTTTGTTTAAGAGCCTTTATTGAGGGGCTTTGTCAAAGGCTTTCAGAAAAAGTCCAAAGTACACTATATCCAATGGATCACCCTTGTCCACATGTTTGTTGACCCCCTCAAAGAATTTTAATAGGTTAGTAAGGCAAGATTTCCCTTCACAAAAACATGTTCCCCGGTATATTGTGTTCATCTAAGTGTGCAATAATTCTGTCCTTTCAACCACAAAAAATGACACTTATAATACTAACACCCACTTTCTACCTCAAAACCCCAATCCAGCCCCGCAAAATGTTAGCCCCCACCCATGCAAAAAAACCCCAGTACTGAAATAAATCAACCTAAACCATTTTTAAAAGGTAAATATGTACAATTTAAGAAATCCAAAACAAAAATCATAGGCCGAGCGCAGTTTTTATCCCAAGAAGGGAGAATCACCACAGACTTCAAGAAGTCTGCAAAGGCATCGCCGCCAACTCCGTGGGTGCGCCAGGGTTCAAGCACCAACAGATTAAAAATAGGGAGTGCTCAGCACCCCCCACCCCGACTCCCAGCCAGCCAACCACCCACGGAGAGCAGCGAGCAGTGGGCAGGGGGCTTTGGGGCAGGGAGTGGAGCAGGGATGGGAAGAAGTGGAGTGAGGGCAGGGCTTCGGGGGAGGGGGCAGAGCGGGAGGCGGGAAGGGACAAGGATGAGGCCTTGGGGGAGGGGACAGAATGGGGTGTAAAGAGGCAGAGTGAGGGCAGGGCTTCGGGGGAGGGGGCAGAGCAGGAGGTGGGAATGGATGAGGGGCCTCGGGGGAGGGGGCAAGAGGGAGGAAGGAAGGGATGAGGGTCAGAGTGGGGGTGGAGCACCCACCAGAAAACACAAAAAAGTCAGCGTCTGTGCACAAGGGACTTTGCTGTGGCTATTGATTTCACATGGAAGGTGCTCAGACACTAGGGTGATAAGAGACAGTATAAACCTCCAAAATAGATACACGGAGGGTCATTATTCAAACTGGGAGGAACGGCCAGACCCAGCATCCTCCCTTGTGGGGAGCAGCAGGGAGCGATGCCAGGGAAAGAGGAACGGCGAGGGGCAGAGGTGGGAAAGGAATTGTGCTGGGTTATACAGACCCCAGAGGGACCAGGAAAGGTTAATGAAAGGCTGTGGGCCCAATTAGCCTCACCCCATTGCACCTGTGTGAGGGAGGAGATAAAAGTGGAAAAGCCCCACTCCGCAGTGGCTGACTGGGAAAGGGAGCCGGACATCTTAAGCTAGCCCTGTGAAGGACGGTCTGGCTGGGGCCAGAGCCTAACCAGAGACTGCCTGGAAAGAAAGCCCGGAAACTTCAACGCGTCAGAACCTCATTGGGGCAGGTAGGCCTTTTTGTTTCTCATAACTAGTCTGGCTTTGTTTTGGGCTCTGCAGAAGAGTAAGCTGGAGAAGAGGGAGAGCAAGGCCCGGGGCAGGCCATGGTAGGAAGCAGCCCAGGGTCTGAACAAGGGGACCTTATCTGCCTTGTTCAGGGTGCCTGAGCTGGACCCTAAAATAGAAGGTGGGCCTCAGTTTTCCTGCTGGCCCATGGAGATGAAGGTATGAAGACCCCAGGCCAAAGGCTGGCAGGCCTGCGAAGCCTGAAGCTTGGCCAAAGTTCTGGTATGATGCTGGCAGACCACTGGCCTGTTGGACTTGGCTTTCCCTGGAAGGGGTAGGACTAAAAGACGCCTGACTGGAAGGCCACCTCACAGGAAGACCGACCACCTCAGGACCAGAGCGGCACGTGGGCGCAGGGTGAGACCAGATAGACAGGGTTTGGGGGATGAGTGAGGCCACCTGCTGTGTGTTTATTCTTAAAGAAACCCCCTACTTTGCCCAGCTCAGGAGAGGTTTTCACACACAACAGAGGGGCTGACAGCAAATGCAGGGCCAAACAAGGGCGTCACAGGAAGGAAAAAAGCCACCCAGTCAGTGCTTGGGAGGGAAGGACAAACCTGTGGAAGTCTCAGGCTGAGAGAAGCAGGGATTCCAGGTGGAGTTCTAGGCGTGGGCTGTACCTGTGAAGCACAAAATGGCTCGGGGCCTGTCTCAGCCCCTTTGCCTTACTAAGACACTGGCAGTCAAGCTGGGACTGCCTGCGTATGAGAGAGAGGAGTATTCTCTACAAGGGGATTGGAATTCATTCCCAAGCACCATTTTTACACCTCCAGGGCACCCTGCTAGATCCATCTTTCCCCCCAGGCTTTTAGGGAGGGATAAGGGCTGGTCAAAAGGGGTGGTGTGGTGAGCATGATAGGATAACCTTTGGCTGAGCTCTTACGTTGGTTGTTTTCTGATTTTGAGGAAGGTGGTAGGGGGGTTTTTAAAATGTATTTTTAATATTATGTCAAACATGCCTGAATCCTGGGGCCAGGTGCTTTCTTCTTGTCCTTATCAATATAAATAAATAAAATTGACCTTACTTTTACTTCCTGCACCGCCCTTTGAAAGGTAGCTCCGTACTTTCTGGGACACAAGGGTCTGTGGGTTCAGTCCTGACTCCATAAGGAAAGGGAGCCACCTACCGAATCACCAACACTGCTTCCTGCAGGCTAGCATCTGTGTTTTCCTTGAAGGTGTGGGCCGTCCCTGTTTAACTTATGGGATCCAAGCAGTAGGCCATTCAAACCTCCCAAGTTAAATGCGGCACATTCTGCAGCGCTCGAGAAGTTTGAGGTTAAGGAACTGCAGCCAGGAGACATAATTTCCAACACATAAATACTGTTTGCATTATACCTAAGATACTAACATAAATACTGTTTGCATCTACCTAAGAATTGTCTGGTCCAAGTTTTGAACTAGAATTCAAGAGACAGGAACTCACCAGACTTAGCATGAGAACAGTTCCGGGGGGAAGGCAGGGGACAAAAAGTAAGCACACTAATTTTTAAATGACTCATTCCTACCAGCCCTAGATGCCAGCCCTGTGATTTCAGAAGGTAGGTGACAGTTGCCCACACAAACCTTTAACCTGTTTGTTTTTTTTTACAAATGGATACATCACTATTACAAAATACAGGACTGTGGAAGAGTCATGGTGCAGTTTCCTCAGTGCAATTTCTCGAAGAAAGAAAGGCTAATGATAAAGCAGAACTGGCACAGGGAGAAACACCCCAGTGAAAAGATACCTTTTAATCTCTTTGCCGCAATCTCTCTTCATCTCCCTGCTTTTTAATCCCCTGCCACAGTTTACTTTTTTATGCTCATTCATTTTGTTTAATCAGCCTCACCAATCTTAAAAGTTAATAAAAGAAAAGGCAAATATTTTCAAATGCAGGTATCTAAAGTCAGGCATCTAAATAAATGTTCTGATTTTTTTCAGAGGTGCTGAGCACCCACAGATCTTGGTGACTTCAAAGGAATCTGTGGATAGGCTGCATCTTTAAAGATCACTTATTTATGTGATTAAATAGAGTCATAATCCAGAATCAACACATTGCTGGTAACATTTTCAAAAGCACAGAGTGATTTAGGAGCCTAGGAGCTATTTTCAGAAGAGACTTAGGCTTCTATATGTTTAAATCACACTAAAATCAAAGGGATTTAGCCTCTAAGTGCCTAAGTCTCTTTTGCAAATGGGATTTAGGCTCCTAAATCAGTAATGTATTTTTAAAAGCTTACTCAATATTTCTCTCTCACACACACTCACCCCTATGCACACTTATAACACTGTAGGCTTCAAATCAGCCAATATGCAGTTCAAGCCATGTTAACTGTCATGTATATTTCAACAGAAAATCTGTTGCCTAAGGACAGACTAACCAAAAGCACTGAGCTCTGTAGCCACTTATCACCCCAAGGAAAGTCTCTCCTGAATTTTTGTAATGCTTCTGTTCAGAAATTGGAGGCCACCACGTGGGAACATTTTTTAGATTTTTCCCCTTTGAGGGGTTTTTGGCCAAGGTTCAGTTTTCTCCTGGACATCTGTTTATCACTCAGCTAGTGACAGCCTTACAGCACCCAGAGTCTTGCCATGCAGCACGTGGCCTGCCAAAATGCTTTGAGAACAAAGAAGAGGTGCTGTTGTGGGTTTGTGGTGGGTGGGGGCAAAGCCAGACAATCATGTCACAGTCTAAGCTTGCTGGCAGATATAGGAGGGTTGCAACTGTCACAGGGAAAATGAACAAGGGGTCCAGAAAGATAAATTCACAACGGTGACAACTACAGGACGGGAAAAACATCTCAACACATGGCAGCGTTTTACTGACGAATTGTTGGCCTGCAGTTCAAATAATATTGATCTAATGCACTGACCTTTAACATTTGTATTCCTCTTGGTGCCAAAGTCAAACAAGCCCTAGGTCTTAGCACTAAGGCTCTCAGAGTGTTGACTGATCAGTGTCACTGATTACAGGTCAAAAGTATCTTGCCAGTATCCAAAGAAGCCGGGAGCTAGAGAATCCTCAACCTATATATTCTCTCTCTAGCTCCTTAGATACTTTTCCTGCCTCCAGGAAGTAGTGAAGAGCCTAGACATTGTATATATAATGCAGCTGTTATGGGTTTTAACTAAGAAGCATCTCCAATGGGACAAAACAATGTCTTCCAGAATCTGGGTCATGCCAGATTTTGAATAGGCGTGGATCTACTATCATCTATAAATAGGGGGCTGATTCACCTCTCTTTTACACCAGTGTGACTCTATTGACCATAGTGGACTTACTCTTGCTTTACACTGGAATGAGAGGAAAATCATTACCACAATGATCTTTAAGAAGACTTATCTTACCAGTCTACCCCAGACTACTCCCTTGTGTGGAAGTCCTGGGATTGAGGTTACTGTATTGCTCTATGCCTGCATTGCTGAGTCCTTCTTAGAGCTGTTGAGGTCCCTCATCATTGTGGCATTGAAATCACTGAGGCTGGTAGTGTGGCTGTCTTAAAAGGTCATAAATCAAGGCTTTGCTTGTGATCCTTGTGGATTGTGAGTGTTAAATCCAGTCAAGGGATGGTGTCTGCCCATAAATGTCCATTTTTGTCTGGCCCATTGTTTCTAATAACGTCACTTATAGCTATTTCAGTCTCTTATAAGTCTAATTCACTCTCTATAGCACTGTTATCCCCTTGGTCCGGGGCAATGGCAGGAAGTTCTGATCTCTCTGAAGAGAAAGGATGGCTTTGTGGTTAGGGAATTACATTGGGAACCAGGAAATGAAATTCACCTGCTGGCTCTGCCACAGCCATCCTCTGGGACCTTGAGCAAATCATGTAATCTGTGTGCCTCAGTTTCCTATCTGTAAAATGGGGATAATGATACTTCCTTTCTCCCACTCAGTCTTGTCTTTTTAGACTGTAAGCTCTTTTGGGCAGGGATCATCCCTTACTTGGTCTGTGCCTCACATAGCACAATGGGACTCTGATATTGGTTGAGGCCTCTGGGTGCTATCAAAAAATGTCATCTCTAGGGCAACCATAATTGTTTTTTTATTCAGGATACTTTTCTAATTGCTGTACCTTGTGTACAGCTACAATCTTCCTCTGACTCCTCAGCCTACTTTTGTCTCTATGCCTCTAATCTCTTTGGGATGGTGTTCCAGTTTACCTCTGAGCTGGAAGGCAATTACAGGAATTGTGTAAGATTCCAGTGAAATACTTGATTTGGACAAATTCTTCCTTTGGGTTTCCTCTTATCTCTTTTACAGTATAAAATGAGCCCTTCTAACATGATACGAGTTCCCCATCTGACCATGTGTGGATAGGGTTTTTTACCTCAACTGTTTCCTGGGCACAAAACACTGCTTGGAGCTCTCTTCTTGCAATAAGGTTTCCATGTAGTAGCTGTTCATCATAGCAATTTCATAGGCTCTCTTCAGCTGTTTACTCCATGAGCTGGCGTAGCTGGCCTGGGTATTATCCTCTTTGTTCTGTTCAAAGTCAGAAAGAGCTGCGGATAACCTCGAAGACCACCCATACAGCAGCAAAAATGAGTGACCAACTTTTGTGCTTAGAGTAGTGATAACCGTGCAATATTTGAGTTAGAGAGTCCTGCCAACTTGATTTAAATTCCCCAGTGAGAGTTTGTAACTTTGCTAAAGTGAGTCTCTCACGCAGGTTTTCTTGTGGATAGTAGATAGAACTAGAGTGTTGTAAACCATTATATTTTCAAAGGTTTTTTTTTAACAGTTAATTCTCACATTCTGTGTCTTGGTCAAAGTGGACAATTTCAGGAAACCCAAATGGCAGGACAATGTCAATGAATCAGCTGCAGTTTTGCCTGATTTATTGGTTGCTGGATAGGCCTGTAAAAATTAATGGTGATCTGTTATCACTCACTTGTGCCTAAGAACAAAAACAAAAAAACCCCCTCCCATTACTAATGTCTAAATGCAAGTCAGCTGGAAACAAGTGGTGATGGTGATTGTGCATATTTGAAGGAAGGGGATTGTTTAATATTAGGTCATTTCCATTTAACAAATAGGGTGCTTGCCAGTGATCCGCTGTGCGACCCTGGGCATATCACTTCCCGTGTTTCCATTTCCTTCCCAAACATTGTCTGTCCTGTCCAATTAGATGAAAATACTCTGGTATTTATCTCTTGTGATGTGTTTGTATAGTGCCTTTGACAAGGGAATTGGGGCTTCTAGGTAAAATTCCTGATGATGACATCCAGTTCAGGTAGAAGCAGAGGGATGCGCTGCACTATTGTTAGTGACTGTCACCACTTTCAGGAGCCATAAGCAGCACTTATCCCTCTAGCTCAAACTCTAAGGCTATGTGTACACTTAGAACACTACAGGGGCACAGACGACTGTGCCATTTCAGTGTAAACACTCACTACAGCATAGAGAGGGGAAGTGATTTGCCCAAGGTTACCCAATAGGCCAGTGGCAGAGGTGGAAATAACACTCAGATGTCCTGAGTCCTAGTCAGGTCCTCTATGTACTAGGCAACATTGCCTTTGGTTATTATAAGTTTCTAATGGTAATAAAGCCTTCTGCAGAATTCCTTTATCTGTCCAATAAGGAGTGAATTCTTTAGAATACACCACTGATAGCTAAAGGCCCTTTGGAATGGATCTACGGGTTATAATTCTATAGTCTTTTTCTGCAGGCCTGTTTCTTGTAGTATTGGCTCATGTATTTAAGAGATTAATTGTGTGTTTGGTGCAAAGCAGAAGGATTAGGAACATAGGAGGCTCCAAGTGCTTGATAGGTAGTTAAGAAAACATCTTTTAAATAAAGATTATTTCAGAATGGCACTCAGTGCAAGTTACAGCTGAATGCACTATTTAAATAAGAAGGGGCTTTTTGCTATCCCTGCCAAGAACAGCAGCTCTTTAACCTCCTTGAAATGAGAAGACCTGTGGATTGGAAGGATGTGAGTAGCCTCATTGATTTGGTTGCTGCTCAATCTCTTTGCAGGACCAAGGCCTCAGTCTGTTGATCAGATATTATAGGTAAAATATCTATCTCAGGGTTTTTTATAGCACCCACTAGTGTACTAAGGGCTCTGACTGTTTAAGTAAAGTAATAATAATAAAATTAGTATAGTCACCTTTAGCTGTATAACCGCTCTTTAACCGACATGACTCTGGGCCACACTGCAAAAAATTGGTCATCTGCCATTTTCGTTTCTATGTGCTGTTGTCACTTAGCTACTAATTTCATATCTTTCCATTCCTAGCCTCTGAGATAATCTGATGGGGATAGGACAAGACAGATGCCTTCATACAACTGGAATCAGGTGGTCTCTTTGCTATGGTAACTAATCTGCCTACTGGAGAACTGGTTTATCCATCACTTCAGCCTGACCCTTTTTGTAAAGTTATTGTTTGATATCAAAATAATGATGGGTTCTTTCTGTTTTTAATTATTGAAAGTATTGTGTTGCATGCAGGCAAGTGAAGATGGTATGGCCTAAAGCAAACAAGGTATAAAGTCAGTCTTTCACACTATATACAGCATAGAATAAATACTAACAGAAACTGAAAGAAAGGAGAAAGAGGAGGAGTGGGGGAAGGTTTGAGGATAAGTCATCCCTTAATTTTCTACACTTTCCACAAAGCTATCTGTCCTGGAAGATGAGGCTGAAAGTTTTGCCATCACAATGAGAAAGTGTTGTGGAACGTGAGGTGAAATCCCAGAAACATCAAAGTTGATGAGAGTTTTGCCATAGACTTCAATAGCGCTAGGATTTCACCTGTGATGTTTAGAGCAGATTGGGAGTCAGGACTCTTGGCTTCTGTGCTGCATGGCTTTGAGCAAATCACTTAGGGCCAGACTTGCAAGTGCTCAGTATACCCAACTGGGCTGGATTGGCTGAAGAACTCATCTCCTATTTTGACACCTAGGCTAGGTGAAGGTGTTTTTTTTAAAAAAAGCGTTCAGCAACCAACACACCCCACTGAAAAATAGAGTTCTTTTCGAAATCTGCCAGATTACTTTGGTGTCTAAATGGGAGTTGAGCTCTTTTTAAAATCTGGTCGTTGACTTGTCTATGACTCAACGTACATATCTGTGTGGATAATAATTCGTTAATGTTAGCAAATTGTTATGAGATTCTCAGCTGAAAGGTGCTAGAGAAGGACAAAGTATTTTACCATTACGCCATAAAGAAAAAAAAATGAAACCTTAGATATAATGTTTCTCTGCCAAGTCATATTCTCCTACATGCACATTAGGAACTTCAGAATGTGAATGGCAGAACTACACCATACAATTCTGTTCATATACACATCTTGTTGTTGGGCCAGATCCTTGGCTTATGTCAATCATCATAGCACCACTGACTTCATGTCAGTGGTGCTATGATGATTGACATAAGCCAAGGATTTCATGTACATCAATAGAGCTATGCCAGTTTGCATGAGCTGAGGGTCTGGCCCCAATACTATTGTTTTTAAAGGAAAATATTTTGTTTTTCCTGTTGGAAAATTCCAAGTGTCTGAGAGGATTATCACCGGTTATCCCAAGACAAACGCAAAGGATGCAAACATTACCCTTCCCTTTAAAGTAATTTAATAAGGCAAAGTAACAGGCTGCCTCCATCTATTTTGTGTTAGTGGCCAATGGGGTTTTTTGTTTTGTCCTTAAAATAATTTTTACTGGTGATTATTGCTTATAAAATGACTCCTAAAAGGCTCCTGGTTACACCCCATAAGACAATACTATTCTTGATTACAATAAAGAATAAATATGAAAGTAGAAGGCAAAAATAGAAGGAAGAAGATTAATAAATTACAATTGTCAGTGAGTTCTAACGTATCAAAAATGGCAATCCTCTGGAGGATAGCTGAGCGGCTCTTATTCAGGTCAATGACTCCTTTTGTGATTCCCGTCTCCAAAAAGAGCATTTTTCAATGATTTATGTATAATAATCTCTACATCAACATATCTTATTTATCAGTGTTTGTTAGCTGAACATGTACCAAGAATCTTGTACTGAAGCCATTAGCAGTGGAAAAAACAGGTGAGATAATGGCATAAAATTATACATATATAAAAATAAATATCAATGTAACTATTGAATATTAATGTGAATGTACATGTAGACTGAGAATATGTGATGATGTGGTATAAAGGCTTTACTGGCATGAGTTCGCTATCGACATAATTAGGGCTGGTTAAAAATTTTTTGAATGAAACTTTATCAGAAAATGGGGTTTAATCAAAAAGTAAAATTTTGTGGAGAAAGGCTTTGGAATTCTCCATCAGGAAAAACAAATAAATATTTTCTTTTAGGCCAATATTCATCCTGGCATTGTGCATCATTGGCATTGTAATGCTAGCTCCCTTATGCTTCTGTGCCATGTCCTGCCAGACTACATCACCCATATTTTCTCCTTGTGGCTGAATCACCATAGTGCATCATGGGAGACCCATGGTGACTCATACTGCAGTGCATGATGGGAGATGCAGTTTTGCTTGGGCACTTAGACAATTTGTTTTGATTTGGGAGTCAGAAAAAATAGTTCCAGTAGTCTATTTAAAATCAAATGGAACAGACCACTTTTATGTTACTTAAGAAGTTTTTGGTATGGACAATGAAATCTACTGTTGTGATGGACTAATGGCTGTCTTGACATGACAGTACTCTATTTAGACTGATGATTCAAAGGACTGACACCCTTTCACTTCTGGGTCATCTACTCATAGGTCACCTGGCTAGATAGTGACAATGATGTCTATTCGTGGCCTGTGCAAAATGAGTTGAGGGTGTCAGTCCAGTTTAAAGAGGACAGAGCTGGGCAAAAGAAAACTATCAATTACTGTTTGCTAATGTTTAAAATTAATTTTAAAAGGGTAGCTTGGACCAGTTTTTTAAAAGATTCGGGGCCAGAATTAAAGTGGTCAGAACCCAGCGGTGGCCATACTTTCAAAATGGTTCAGCTCCCTCTTAAGCACCAAAATAAGGGCCAGATTCTCCACAGTGCTCAGCACCCATCAGGCCCCATTGCAACACTTATAGGTGGGTTTTCAGAAGAGCTCAGCAGCCAACATGTGAAATCTGTGAAAAATCTCTCCCCAGTTCTGGAATCCCTTCTTTTTATGAAGGTTTCTGTGCCCCAGTCAGGAGCCCAGAACAGTACAATAGGACAGTGGTGACCAGTCATGCACCCCAAATAGTGAGAGTGAAATTTGACCAGGTACAGAGCACAAGGCCTGTGTGTCTTAAATCCCACTTCAATTGAGGTGATGCATATGCCTGATGTTGGACTTCTACATAGGGACTAATATCACTGTGACTGAATAGCCACAGCAATTCGTAAGCTAAAATATGCTTAAAGAAAACATTCCAATAACTTTGATCACACGCTCACCAGTGAAAATCCCAAATAAAAGAGGTAAATGTATTGAATAAATGACTTGCTACGTATAGTTGCTTATTCTCATTAGCCAGCTAAGCAGAATGGCCCAGGACTGAATAGGCCAGGTAGAATAAGTTCTCCCTACTCCATCCTGAAGATAAGTCAGTTGGTTAGTTTAAATGTAGAGCAAACCTGCCTAGCGTGACCAGACATCAAATGTGAAAAATCGGGAGGGGGGTGGAGGGTAATAGGAGCCTATATAAGAGAAAGACCCAAAAATCAGGACTGTCCCTATAAAATCAGGACATCTGGTCATCCTAAACCTGCCCCACAGCTGCTGCCTATGCTGTACCAATACTGTGCAGCTACATAGCTACTAATCTATACAACATCTTTCAACAGCACAAAATCAATTTTTTTTAAAAATCAATGGATAAAATGGCAGCTTTCCTGACTCTCTCAGAGGAACAGGTCTGCACCTCCAAACCTGTGGCTAATATTTGGAAGGCTCCACTGCCTTCCTCGTAGAGTCTTGGACTTGAAATTTATGGGCTAGTAAGTAGGCAGTCAACTCCATAAATATTTCAGAAGGAAAAAGAATGTAGTTTCCCAAGCATTGACTGGCCACATATATTATTTATATAAAACCATAACTTCAGTTGAAGAAGCACTGAATGCTTGGAGGATGTACTGATTCACAGTCTGCGCAGCAAGTAAACACAAGACACTGGCTATTTCCCAGGCTTCCATAATTAAACTGAAATACAATAAGATCTACACCTACAGGTGGACTGCAAAGATGGAATACAAAATTCCAGTGGCTTTACCAATAGGTATAGAAGTGTTAGCAGTGGGCGTCACCCAGAGTAGCATAGTTGAAATACAGATACATAGTCGATATTCCTAACTTCAGATACACAAATGATACAATCCTATACTTTGGATATTCAAATTCAGTACATTTTAACCTTTCCAATGATCTTTCAGGACATATCTTGCATAAAGTGCATCTCAATTATGTCATTCATATCATATTTTCATAAAGAATATGGAGTGAAACATCACAAGGAAGTCTAAGATGTAGGCAATAACACCACCATTTTATATATTTATTACTAATGAGGCAAAAAATGGCCTATGTTTAAGCTAAGGATAAAAGTGGTAAAAAAAAATACATTTTAAAAAGCCAGGTGCATTAAGAAAGCTTCTGCCAATATCCATATTTCCTTTCCTTTTCCTAGAGACGCATTTATTGTTCAAACAGTTTGACATCAAATAAAGCAGCTCCTGCCCCCTAACCCACTCCAAGGCCCTTCTACCTGCAAGGGATTCTGCTGCTGCCTGCGTAACCAATATCCCAACCAGAGCTTCCACTCAGCTCCTTGGAGGTCTTTTCTTTGACCAGCCGCCTCCCCACTCCCTGCAGCTCACCCACTAACTGAGCTGTTTGTTGGCCTTTTATCTCAGAAGTTGGAAGCAGCCGGTTAGTATCAGGTGAGAGCTAAAGCAGGTAGCAAAAATGAATTTCCACCCCTGGGGAAATGCTGAGATTTGAACATTGGTTTTCATTCTGAACTGGATTAATTTTTCTTAATTGCCCACAAAATAATTTAAAACAAAAAGTGGGGGGCAATTGAAGCGTTTTGTTCTGATTCTGACTTTGTTTAATATTATACGTTAATATAGAAGAACAAATTTCAAAACAAAATAATTTCAAAAACAAACCAGAAAAAAATCGCAATGTTCCATTCCAGTAAGGTCAAAACACTGAGTTTTTCCCAGCTTTTTTTTTTTGCAACGCAATTTAGTCAAAATCAACATGGTCCAGCAGAAAGCTTCGATTTCTACAAAGTAGAATCTTCCAACCCCAAAAAACCCACATTCCTTTGGAAAATTTCTACCAACTTTAGCAGAGGCTACCCCCAACTCCCTCAAAGGGACAGCCCATCATGTGTCACATGAGAATTCATTCCTGTTGTAACTTCACTAACAGGCAGCGATTAGTTTAGTCCTGAGCTCACAAAATGTTTCCATCTATTGTCTGACAGTAACATTTTGGTTACTTTGGTGTAAGTGATTTAGGCAACAGCGATGTTGTATCAACTTGTTAGCTGCATGTTTGTATACAGTTAAACCTGTTAATGGGACTTCGGTGATGCATAGCTCTTGCACTGGTCGTCTGCACAGGGGTTCATCCCACCCAAAACATGAAGGAACACAAGATTGTGTTCTACACAACTCCCTCCTGCACTGACTTGACTAGAAGTGAATTCACATGGGAAGTTTTTGAAGGCCTGGGAAAGGAAGTCCTGACCCAGCAGTATGAAATCACACGCAGCTCTATCACTCCGAAGCCTCACACTATAAAACCTTCACTGCTCGGCTCCATGAAGCAAAATGACAAATGACTCCAGTCTAAAGCTCGCAGTCAGGTTCTAAATCTCTCCCCATCAACCTCCCCCGCTCCACCCTCACCTCTGCCTGAATTAATTTTAGGTGCTCTGTGACATAAATTGAATTTTGCATTCATCCAATCAAGGCAATAGATGGATTTAGTTTTTAAAAGAAAAAGGAAAATATTAACAGAGTTAAAAGTCAAAGAACCATAAAAACAATCAATACCAGCAAGGTGCTAAAGCAGCTTGTACAATATTTATCGAGGGAGCATCAAGGAAAAAAATGTTTAGAGTCCTTTTTGGAAGGACTTTGAAGGTTAAAATAAAAGGCTGCCATTACATATACCATTAAGTTGCAAGGTGCCAACTAATGGACTTTAGTCGGCACAAGAATGGGCCATGAGTTCTGCAGTTTCTTTTCTCTGCTCAACAAGTACTTTGGTATCAATTCTATCTTTTGTCCATTAGACTAATTAGAGTAACTTCCTCCAAGCAGGCCCCCCACATCTTCCTCTGTGTGATGAAACGCAGCAAGCACACTGTTGATACTTAATACCGATATCCAGAGGTGGGAACAAACTCCTCTTCAAGATGGGGAGCTATCCATTTCCCAGCCATTCCTCCTTTGAGTGGCTGCAATTCACTCCTATGTAAAGGGCAACACAATGCCTATGGGGTCTGAGAGCTTAAATGGTGCATGGGCCTTGTTGGCTTGTTATAGGAGGATGGATTTGTTCCACCCATTCTGACTCCCAAAACTTTTGGGATGTGAGACTCCTATGATAATAGTTTGAGCCCATCACATACTATCCGCCAACCCAAGATACTCCTCTGGGTCCTCACCATAGTGTATGAGCAATTTATCTTCACAGCCCTACCCCATGTGAGGCAGAACCATGCTATAACCACCATGTTACAGATGGAAACTAAGGGACAGAGAGATTATGACTAACAAAGATCACACAGAGTCTGTGGTAGAGAAGAGACTTGAATCCAAGTCTGCAGCTAGCATCCTAACCACTGGATCATCTTTCCTCTCCTGTTGAAGAGGAGGACTGAATTGGGCCCCCCACACTTAAGCTAGGCGAGGAGAGAAGGAGGGAAAAAATGCAGGGTTGCAATTAAATGGCTCATGTTGCCAAGCCCTACAATATTTGTTTGTCTTAAAGCCCCAGCTCCTGGAATCATGTGATTATGTGAGAATTTCAGCTTTCATTTATAAAAGGAAAGTTTCTAGCCTCCAGGGTTGCAAACATAAGCTTTAAAGTGGGAACCCTGAAGTCTTAAATCCCAGATGCAGATAAAAAAGATGCATATTTTATCATATTTGAAAACATTATGATTTTTCAGGCAAGGTCATTATGACTTTCAAATGCTTGGGCTAGGTGCAAATGATCCTTTCAAGGGTTCTGTTAGCAAGATGTCCGTCTGCAAATGGAGAGAGACTGTTGCTCTTCCCTCCCCGACCCCAATTACCATTTGTTTCTCCGAGAAGGAAGTACTCGGCCCATTACCTTACCATCCCCTAAAAATGGTAAGAGTTAATTTGCGGCAATGTCTCTGAGTGTAGTAACTGATTACATTTTTCCCTGAAGGAAACTTCAGTTAATTTGGTTAGTGACTCATATGCCAGGCTGCCAATTACAACACAGATGATTACACACATAAATTCACATCAGAGTGGCTCAACAATCGGGGTGGGGGGATGACAACCCAGAACAGACTCCCCTTTTCCTTCCTTGTGGGAGGGTGTGCTCCAATCCCTCAAGGTGCTGAGTGCGCTCCCATCAAGGTCTGTGTGGGGAGAGGTCTTTTGTACATAAGACTTAGCACCTTGCAGGACTGGGCCCTAATATCTCCAAAACAGCAATGTCTCTCCAGCTTGCCATTCGGGATTTTTGTTGCATAAGTGTACTCAATAAAGGATTGTTTGCTGGGATCGTTAGAAGAATCCACAGGCAAGGAAGTTAATTGAGCAGTGCTTGGCAATACATCAGTAAATCATTTAAAGATAACCTGTGCATACCAATGGTGGGGGGAGGAAAATCCAATTAGAGTAACTTATTACAAACCCAGCTTTCTTTCTGAAGCACTTTACATTCCATAAGGCCAGGTGAGAGAGGGAACCGGACAAGGAAGTCTTAGCCTGACACTAAAATAAAAGCAAAGCCCAGACTAGATTGTAGATACTGTATTCCTAAATGCCTGGTCAATTGGCTGGTGCAATCAATACAAAGGCACTTCAGGCTCCTTCAGTAGATGTATTTGGAAGAGAGATAGAGTTTGCACTTCATGGCAAAGGGAAACCCTGGCATTTGCTGAGGCATGTGGGTGGACAGAGGTGTTAGTCTAGCCCAGCTTAGCTAGGGAGGATTTTCCTGGCCTAAAACATATTAATCTCTCTGTATTTCTCTCTATAAAGACTGAAATACATTTCATTTACTTAGGGTCAGCAGGAGAGTTGTTGAGTAACTTGTGTAGCTCCTTATGAGGGGTTGGGGGATGCTTTTCAAATATTATTTAAATTTTACAGCACCTGTGCATTATACCGGTATTACAAGGGGATAAACGGAGGCGCATCAAGGTTAAGTGACGTCCCTCAGAACCCACAATAAGTCAGTGGCAGAGGAGGATATTGAATGAAAGAACTAGCACTAACCATTGGACAACACTCCTATTCTGACTAAATTAAATAACCATTACAAAGTACATTCATGGCAATTTGGAACTAAGTAAACTGACTCCTTTCTTAACAGGCAGCAATTGCCTGTTAAATAAATACCAGGTGATTACTAAAATGCTATTCACTGTAGGGTAGATCAGCAGCATGACTCTTAGGTTTCAGTAAGGAGGTTATTGCTTGTTAAATAAACATGAAGGGTCAAATCCAGATTGATGATGATCACATTCAACAGTCCCTGATTTCAATGGGAATTGGAGCTGCTCAGGACCTTTCAGGATTTGGGCTCAAGTGATGATTGAAGTGATAGGTATCCAGGGACAGGATTACCAATGCCAAAGCAGAAACATGTCTATTCATGGAATAACTAGGGGCCAGATTTCGCCACCATTACTCAGGCTGAGTAGCACTTTCTGCTCAATCAGTAGGACTACGTGCGCTTCATAATGTGAGTGATGGTGGCAGAATCCAGGACTATGTTATTAGTTAACACATTAAAAACTGGCTTTCTCCCTCGTGCTAAATTGAATGCAGATATGGGAAACTTAATTTACTTCTGGTTTTATTATAACTGCCCCAAAGGAGAATGTTCCAAATACATTGGAATGGACATACGCATTAATCCCCACTCCCCCCTGCCCTGAGAAAACTGTCAATCTACCAATCTTTTCATGTTGAATCCAGGTGCCAGTTTGACTTGTGATGTGTTCCTTGCCTTGCTATTATCAGTGTATCAAGATGATCTGTGCATGCCAGGGTTCCAATTCTCATTCGCACTTCAACTCTTTTACACCACAGTGGTGTAAATTATACTTCCATTCACTTTGAGGCGCCTTACCTGACAGAGTGGTATAAAGGGGCCATAGCATAAATAACAATCAGGCCGATTTTTTTTTTAAGCATCAAAATGTTTGCGTCACAAACATACATTCATACTGCAGCTGGGAGTCCACGTCCCAGATCGGGTGGGCAGAAGTGCCAGCTGTGTTCCAATTAGTGCACTAAAAATAGTGGTGTAGCCAGTGGTAGCATTAGTGGGGGCTGGGCTAGTCACCTGAGAATGGACCCTAGGAGTCATGATGAGTTGCTATCCAGACTCACTGCACATGCTGTTTTTAGCATGCTAGCAGGTATGTCTAACACGCCTCCCACATTTCCCACGAAGCCTGCTTCTAGCTGCAGTGTAGATGTACCCTAGTAGCACATGAGGCTTTGCCAAAGCTAAAGTGCCCATCAGAATCCTAGCCCCCAAGAGCAGAGTCTTGAGTCCTTCCATTTTGCATAGGCCACGCAACTGCTGCTTTTTTGAGACAAACATTTTAGAAGTTGATTTCCCATCCTTGACTAAAGTCCTCTAATTGTGGCTCAAATAAAGAGAACAGCAGTTCCAGATTTAAACACTAGGTGGCGAGCCTCTAACAAAGAAACCGCTTTGGCAAGCCCATCATAAACCCAGCTTTCAGCAGTCACCTGACATAATTTCACACTGTGGAAAAATGTTCTTGATTTAAACACCTAGTGCTTCACATTAAAAGCTAAGGCCCTCCCCGCGGGCCAGCATGGAATTCCAGCTAAGGCGTACAGAACACGTTGTACTGCAGGCATTACATAAAAGGAATGATTCTTGCGGTTCTTATCTACAGAGCTTTAACAAGATGTTCGTTTCCTGTTAATGTTTCCTTAATATTCTGTTACTCTTTTTTTCTTGCTCTTAGTCTGTTTTGGTCTTTGCAACTGGAGGAGACTAAAGATTAAGAGATACCAAAAGCAAGATACAGACTCCATCTACGCTTGACCCGGTGGGGGAGAGCATGACTTGAAAACACCCAGCGTGGATTCCCTGTGAATCCAGATCCAAAGAGCAAGTGTGTGCGCACAGACACTCCAGTTAAAATGTTAGTAATAATTAAGTATCTGACTCCTTAGATGCTCCCACACAGGGAGAATGCTAAAGTGCTAGTCAGCTCATTTCTTTACACCCAACAGACACCTCCAATGCATGGTGTGTCTGCTAAGGAAATGGAACAGGCAGCTGGGCTGCACCTTTGCCCCAAACTCAAAACACAGCAAATAAGTACAGGGAGAAACCTAATGGTTTCAGTTCACATAGCTTCTTGGGAGTCTTTATCTGGTTTTGGTTCACACACTTCAAAGCCGCTTAGTTTCAGGTTTAAAAAAAAAATAATCCCCAAATTCAAAACCAGCTTGGCCACATGCGAAAAGTCACCTGATTTGCATTCAAAACACAAGTCAACCGAGGCTCACTGGAACTTAGCTTGAGCCCATTCAGGGTTTGGTCCAAGCATGCTCAGTTCTCACATCAGCTAAAGTGTGATCTAGGTGGGGTATCAGTCAATGTGACTCGTGTTTCAGGTTTGTAATAAATACAAAGGCAAAGGTCACTTACGCAGCTGGTTTTGCTGTGACTTTTCAAACCAGCTCAAATGGAACCAACCCACTTCCAAAGTTCCTAAAATTCAACAAACTTTTTTTTTAAACTAGTGCCTAGCTCTTTTGCCCCAGTGCCGGCCCCAAGAGCAGAAAGGCTTTGAGAGGAGTTTTGGTCATGGTATTTCCAACCTAGCCCATATCAGGAAGTAGTGAAAGTCTCATGAGTGAACATCTTCTCATAAGGTTCCCAGGCCAGTTTTTAGATGGAAAAAGACTCAGAGGAATTTGGATACACTTCAATGCAGCAGAAACTTTTGGATGAATCTACAGTCCTTGGCAGCTTTATCATCACTAGCCAATGGGAATGCCTTTGGTGTCTCTAATATCAGAAATGGCATGGATACAATTAACTAAAACCTTGACTTCCACTGCATGGGTCAGGTGAACAAACAGCTATGGAAGCAGAAAGACCGATCTCAAACTCCTTTTAGTTCAGTGCACGCTTTGTCTTTGTATAAAACAGCTACCAGCAAATTTGTTAAGGCAAAACAAGAGTCAATCAAAATGTCAATAAATTAAATGGAAAAAAATTCCCATCACCTTTTACTCTACTTAACATCAGAGAAAATCACAACCGATTACTCACGTAATGTAATTATGAGTTTCCCCCTCAAGGGGTTTCTCTGCATCTGTCTGAGCTTTTAAGATCAGCACATTTTCCCCCATTTTACACCTCTCCGCTCCTGGCTAGAGCGGTTTCAAATACAGTGATTTCGGTTCACGGAGGGTTGCACAGTTTCTGTTTGTATGAATAGTACCCACTGATTTTTACCTGTTCAGGGATCAAAACCAGAATAAAACACTTAAAACCGTCAGTGTGATCAGGCTGGCTTAAAACTCAGCTCTGGGCATGTTCAAAACTCAGCCCTGAAACTACTCAAGACTCAGGTTTGCAGTTGCTGAAAGATTCAGGAACCCTAGCAAAGCCAGAAGCAATTCCCTTCGTTTCAGGTTTTGTTACCAAAATTTCACCTTCAGCTGCGAAGTCCCACATCACAATAAATCATCCTTGCAGTAGATGAAGATTGAATGACTCTCCCTTTGGAGCAGTCGGTGTTTCTCATAAATAACCAAAGGGAGTCACTGTTGAACCAAGTCAACTGCTGGAGAAGGAGTCCATTGAACTCCCAACCCCCGGGGAGTGAGGACCTAGACTAGGGATCAAAACTAAAGGCCCAATTCTCTGTTGTGTTATGGCCTCTTTACACCACTCTGGGGTGTAAAACAGGGCCTTAAAACCAGTGACCATGGCCACCAGAGAATTCCTCCCTATGCAAGGAGCTCTCTCGGATGGTGCAGAACCAATGTAAAGGCTCTAGAAACAACCCCTCTTTACAGCTCCTGGCCTATAGAGAATGGCTGGGGGGAACCTAAGGAATAATCTTATTAAACCTGGTGTTGCTGATACTCAATGAAATTCAAACTCTGCCAGAACTAAACTAGCCTCACAGACTGATACAAGTCCTATGGGCAATGATGCAATTGCTCTGGGGCCTTGGAATAGCTTCAGGAGCTGCATAATGTCATGATGTGACAAGTCTATGTGATGTAAGGAAGCTAGTGGGTCTTCTTGGCCATACAGCTCTCCTGCTTTAGTTTGAAAGGTGGGCCACTTTGAAATGAAGTATCAAAGAACAAAACTCTTCCTCTCAGTTGCAAGGTGCCTTAGTTCAGAGTTCTGGGTTCAAAATTCCCCAGTGTTCAGTCCCCAAGTTTTGGACTCCTCTCTTGTAATCAACCAGCCAGTTGTCTTTCCCTCCCTGAAGCAGCATTGTGGTGGTCTGTTTTTCTCTCAGGTATTCACACTAACCCACACAAAGCTTCACCCTTTAGTGTTAATTGCCTATCCCCAATTAATCAAATTCACTTGCCGCTTTTGAGACTCTAGATCATCAAAAGAGGGTAAAAAACTTCATGTTGTCTTCATTAGAGGGATCAGAATGTGAGCTTAAAAAGGAAGAATTTTCACGCCAAGGTGGCAGTTTTGCTCTGACCTGTGAGTACCCAGCTCCGCATGAAGAAGCAAACGATCACTGTGAGAGGTAGATGCTAGATTAGGCTGTGTGCATAGTCCCACCTGATATCAACGGGAGTGCTTTCGTTGCAGAGGGCACAGTGCTGTACAGCTCTGAATTTTGAGCACTGGCGGTTTCCACAGCAGTGCCTACCAGGTGCGGTATGTTCAGAAAAGTAATCACAGCTACAAATAACTCTTGCCTCCTGCATGCACAGCATGGAAATTTTGATTCTGTATCAGTAGTTCCCATATGCCCCCTCCCTATGGGGAGCATGAAGCCATATTATGGTATGAGCAAGACAGGGGTTAGACATGAAATCAGACAAACAACACAGAGAGAGGCATCCATAGGAAAGAGTACAAGCCAGAAAAGGAGAGGTCTATGTACATATAGAGCCAGATTCAGCACTGGGTAAACTGGATTTTGCTGGAATTACACTGTCTTATGCCAGAGCTGAGTATAACCCAAACAGCATAGGAACATATTCCTACACAAAATAGGCACAGCTGTCTATGGAACATAATAGTCTTAGATACATGTAGACCAGGCACACAAACATAGCTACACAAACAATTTCTTCTCGTAATCTCATATCCAGATATCTTTCTGTGTTGTTCTCTTTGCATAAAGAACCCCTCCCTTTACATATTGCATGTCTGTGTTATGCTTCCTTTGGAAGCATAACACAGACATGCAATATGTAAAGGCATAGCCACATGGTAAAATATATAAGATAGGCCTATACAATACACATATATAGGCAGTAGAGTACATAAAACAGGCCTGGACACATACATATATACATCTTAGAGTACATAGAACAAACATATGCAGTTTACATGTACAGTCAGATGTATGGCACATAGGTAGGGCTTCTCTTTTGGGGGAGGGTTAATCCAATTTTTCAGGTTTTAGTTTTAGCAAATTTTGAGCTTTAAATCAGGGTTTGGGGGCTTCGTTTACTGTAATATTATATACATTACTCTTTACGGTAGTATATACTGTAATGAGTATTCTTTGTAATGTTCCCAAGTGTGCTTTAATGTAGTACTGTTTCAAACAGCAGTATGTTAAAGTGTACTGGGGAAACTTTAGTGCACACCAGCAAACCCATTAATAAGCAGCATGTTAGTGCGCTTTAGAAATCATACCTCTGTAGTCCACATTACTGCTCCATATAGAGAATCATTTAGATACAAGTGACCATTTCTGGCATTTATTGGATAGACACTGATTTTTTTAATTGGGGTGTATTATCGCTGTTTATCAATTAAAATGTAAATGAGAAGCCCTATACCTAGAATAGTCCCAGGCCCTATACACATAAAGGAATAGGGAAAAGCAGAGAGAAAGACTATGAAAAAGCAATGCAGAAGGGAAGTCGCATCCAATCTAGCACACAGCAGCTCAAGTCTTTGTGCAGTCCATTTTGTGCGGTTTTGGGAGGAAGAGGTGACTCAGTCACACAGACGTTTTGCATCGGGCTGCACTTCTGAGAAAAGGTTGAGAACTGTTGCTCAGTGTGACCCTTTCCTCAGCAAAAGCAAAGCAAACACATCTCTCTTGACGGTTCCCAAGTACCAGTTTCAATCAGGCACCATGATGACATCAACCTTGCTTTCGCAATTATTTAACCTCTGTCTTTCAGATCAGCAATGAACCAGCAAGGGTGACTAATACACACATCAGCTCTGGAAAGTTATCAACATACTGGACAGGGTGCCAGCACAGAGGAATGAGCTAGTCTTTTGTGAATTGATTCATTTTGTTCTTGGGGAAAGAATGTATGAAACAGAACATCATTTTGCCCATATGAGGCTGCAGGGAGAGCTCCTTGTCTCATGGAAGTGTCAATCCTTCTGTCACAAAGCTTCAAATACATCAAGGAGAGCTGCTTGTTCTTACTTTGTGTGTTACTTTGATTCCCTCTATAATCCCCACATAGGCAGGGGAAAATGTGGATCTTCATCTCCTAAACATCTGCAATAAATATGCCCAATTTTCAAGACACATACTGGCAGGCTGGCATTATAACGGAGTCTCTGAGTCAACCCCCAGACCTCATTAGCATAATTAATGACAGGGAGGCAGAATCCTTGCAAGATCCATAACAAGCAGCTCTACCACAGCAACGTCTGGATGGTTATGGTTTGTTCTAGAGGTGAATTCTCTGTCCCTTGAAGTCTTTAAACCATGATTTGAGGACTTTGGTAACTCAACCAGTCTAGGGATCTATTTCAGGAGTGGGTGAGGTTCTGTGGTCTGCAATGTGCAGGAGGTCAGACTAGATCATGATGGTCTCTTCTGACCTTTAAGTCTATGACTCTATAAGAGCAAATCAGATCATATGTGAGACAAATAAGTTGGATGCTATGCATAGTCTCATAGAAATTCTGAATTCCACTGGAAATATCAGCAATCACTCTTTGGCCATTTCATCTCTGCTTTTAATTAGAGGTGGCACAAAGTTGGGATTTGGAATCAGATCTGAACAGATTCCCCCCGAAGTTCTTCTGTTTTGGATTCAGGGTTCCAGTTTGGCTTATTAGAGAGAGAGGGGGTAGCTGCAAAGTTGGGATCCAGATCCCAAATTTCCCTAGCATTTAGTAGGGGAGGATGGAATTCCCGATCCATTGCTTTGGTTTGGCTCCATCTCTGCCTTCAATATAACTCATTGTGACAAAGTTCCTCCTCTGCCTTGCCTGTGCTTATTGGTGGATTTGCTCATCTCAAAGATTCATGGCAGCCTTCAGTTTGGCCACTTTTGTGGCTCAAATATGCCATTCACTCAGCTAACCTCATCATTGGCCAGCTTGGGGAAAAAGGAAGAAGAACAATCCCTGCAGTCTTGGCTAATCCACCAGGTGGGTCAGGGACCAGACCAGAGACCTTCCCATCTGGTGGAACCCCACAGTCCAGGTTAACTCCTCCTATGTCTGATCAGGAGTTGGGAGGTTTGAGGGGAACCCAGGCCTACCCTCTGGAATAGCTGTGTAACAGCTACAACTCCCTGGGCTACTTCCCCATGGCCTCCTCCCAACATCTGCTTTATTCTCACCCCAGGACCTTCCTCTTGGTGACTGATAATGCTTGTACTCCTCAGTCCTCCAGCATTACGCCTGCCCACTCTCAGCTCCTAGTGCCTCTTACTCCAGCTCCTTGCACATGCCCCTCACTAACTGAAGTCAAGTCCTCTTTAAACCCAGGTGCCCTGATTAGCCAACCTGTCTTAATTGATTCTAGCAGCTTTTAATTGGTTCCAGATGTCCTAATTAGCCTTACTGTCTTAATTGGTTCCAGCCAGTTACTGCTTGTTCTGGAACTGCCTCTGTTACCTTACCCAGGGAAAAGGGACCTGCTTAATCTGGGACTAAGATATCTGCCTTCAATCACTCTTCTGTAGCCCTGGATCTAAATAAGATCACTCTTCTGTAGCCATCTGGCCTGACCCTGTCATACCATGTTTCACAAGTCAATAGGCGAAAATTCACCTGCATCTCCTAACTGAAGGCTCAAAGCTCTGGCTGTGTAAATCTTCATATAAGGGAAACTCTTGGCCTTCCAGATTGTAAGGTGGTGGGATAATTCATCACAAAAAAGTTTAAGAGGAGAATTAAGCCCTTTGTTAATCTTTTACTTTTTCTCTCTTTTTAAAACATCCACACTTGCACAGCTAAGAAGAATCAGAAGAGCGGACAGTTGGCATCAATTTCCTCCATGTCACCATCTTTTGCTGCTGCTGTTGTGGAAGCAAAGCACAGCTTCAGCTATTTCAGTCCACAGATCCATCCATCAGCCCCAGCTGGTGACCATATGATCAGTCCCTCTTACAAGCCAGAGAGATGTTTGTCCTTCTTTGTTTGACTTCTGCATGCAAAACTCTGCTCACCTAACCCTGTCCACCCACTGCAGTACCTGCGTGCAACACATAGTTCCCTTTAGGTCTCCAGCACAGATCCAGACTGAGCATAAACAATTTTTGGGAAAAACCCAACCTGACTCGATTAGAATTTCCTTCATGAACAGCTCCCTATGTCAGAACTTAAGGCCCCAATTCATAGGGAAATCTGGAACCCATTTCCTCTGGAATTGCTAGTTATTTACAGAGAGAAAGTGCCGCATTCTGATTTTGTTTTCTGGCTGGGGTGGGAACACGGTGCATTTTGCTGCTGACTCTGAGAGGCTGGATTTGTGCTGAGCTGGCAGGGAGAGGACAGAGATTTTGTTTTAGTATTACCACTTGCTCCGTGCCCAGATCTTTCCTTGCATCAGGAAAGGGCTAGTGCTGTGACTATCTGATCAGCCCCTGGAGGTTACCACACCATAGTACCCAAACTGACGGCTCCATGGGCTTCTTACCAAAAGCCTCCACTTTATATAGAATGTAGCAAAATGCAGCCATCTTCCCTCTTTGGTAAGAAGCTCCCAGAGCCCCCAGCCTGTGCTCTTCCACTTTGATCTGAGGACGCTCTGCCTACAGAGATGACAGTTCCCACCTGTAATGGGGCCCATCATCTATGTGGGACACAATCATTAGCCCATATTTTGGGCACAACTGCCTTAGAGCCACATGCAGCCGCCTTTACTCATGCTCCGCAGTACCTCGCTGTACACTGATTTCAGTGCTCTATTGGTGGAGTATTCAGGGGGAGTAAAGATGGCACAATCTGGCTCTTAGATGGCAATTACGATGTCGTCAGACTAGATCACGATGGCCTCTTCTGACCCGATGAGCTATGAATCTATGAAACTAACCCCCCAGACCTACAGACAGTTTTCATATGATCAGGGGGTTTGTCTTGCTTGCAAATGCCTAACCCTTTCCACATGCTGCTGCTTCTGATCTTGAGTGCAAACAAGATTGGACGCCTATAGCATTTTACTTGCCACCACCCTCCCACTCAACCAGTGTCTGGCTATTTCCCTGCTGTTTGACCTCAATTGCTAAGCCCATGTCAGGACACAGTTGAGAATTTCACTGTGCTTTTCCTGCACTCGCTAACAGGATATACTCCTCCGTTATGTGGACAGCCGTCTCGAAGTCCAAGTAAATTATATCTGCTGCTCTGCTCCTGTCAGCTCTCATTGTCACATCCTTGAGAGGATTAATTGGATTAGTTAAGCATGGTGCTCTCTGTATAAATCCACACTGACTGTCCATAACCAGTCTGTGCCTGTCCAAACGTTCTTAACCAGGAACTCTTGAATTGTTTCCCTCACATTGGTCACACTGTAGTCTTTCAGAGATGTCCTGTTAAGGAAGAGCATCGGGTTATGACTCCTCTCTCTTCTATTGCCAGGGTTGAACTGCACAGGTTCTTTTCTTTCCTTTTCCAGGTATACCAGGATCCTTGGATGCAGGCCTTGGGCTGCCCTGGGATCGTCTCTCATTCCTACAACCTCTTCTATGTGATCTTTTACACCAGTCCCTTTTGGGTCCAATGCACACACACAAGGAAATTTTCTTTCACTTTGGTTTCCTTTGCTTTCTGAGCCAAAAAAACCCATCGGGTACCCCAGAAGTAGTCACCGCTTCTCACCAAATGTTACCCTCCTCTTGATACTCCTAGTGGCCCTGCAGTCTAGCTCTCTTTAGCTCACATGCTGTTGCTATTATGGGAAGAATATGGGCAGGCATCTCCAAAGACTTTCAACATGAGCCCCACTGAAGGAGAGACACATGATTTTAATAAATGAGCCCCTCCCACCCTACTGCTTTTCTGTACAGAACATTGAATGGACAAAGTCCTTTATTTGTCATTGTGCTTTCTGCAAATATTTGTAGTGGAGATGCGTGAGCCTCAGTTTCAGTTTGGATTAGCACCCACAAGTCTGTCTATATGTTGGAGATGGGCCTGAACTTTGTGAGGTTTCAGAATCTGAACTGAGATGGGGCTCCACAGGAGGTGAGTGCATGATTCCTTCATCAGTAGCATTGTCCTGGGGACTTATATCCCTGGCCTTTCACTCTCTATCCTCCCATACCACCCACAGGACTTTCTTTCCATGCCTAGTACTTTTCTTTCTCAGTCAGAGGCCCATTTCCTGAGCTCCTGCTAGTGTGCCTTTGAAGGCTCCCTATTTCCATACCATGTCTTTCTCAATCGTATACCGTTTGAGATCAGAAATCTCCCCCAGAACAATGTTTCAGGGCAAATAAAGACCCCCAGTTCAGCTAAGCACTTCCGTATGTGCTTAACTTTGGCTGAATCCCCTCCAGCAATTCCTGACACTTCAGTCTCCCAGTCCTGGATAGGCCAAGTCCAGTGCTTCTAAAGGATCATTTGTTTGGGGAGTAGAATCAAAACATCCCCCGCCACACGCACACACAACGCTTCCAGAGGTGGCCAGAAATTCCAAAAAAACCAAAACAATCCATCTTTTCACCAGAGCTCAGAGTGCCTCCGGCCCTTCTCCAGGCTTCCCCAATCACCTTCAAAGCGGGCCTTCACAAGTCCTAGAGAGCTCTTCCTCAGGACTTCCAGTGGTCTCATAAAGCCAGGTCCTGAAAGCTCCTCAGAGCCCCAGTTCTCTCTGAACAGAGTCTTTTTGTCAGGCCCACTGCAGAAACAGGATTTTCCCTCAGTCCTTTCCCCTCTCTGTAGATCCCCTTTAAAGAGCGTAAAATGAAACGAGTGATCAGCATCAATCAAACCTCCTAATGATCTCACATAAGCCCCTGCAGATCATGTTTCAGACCCATTGCTTTAACTGAGTTACAGGCCCTCCTGTGAGGTAACATATACCATCTTATTGTCACATCTGAGGGAATTCAAAATGGTGCCTTTCTAAAAGTTTTCTCCTGCCGTGGCAGGTACTGTAAATGTTCAGTGCTGGGATCTTTCATTAGGAGAAAGTCCTGTAAACAAGGCTAGTATTTCAGCTCCTTTGACTTAGCTTTCTCTTTCCTAACACTACATGTGTATGAGCAGATCTGTCTACCATTGGGCATGTAACATCTGCAATGGCAACTTTGAGAAGGGGATCATCTGGAACTGCGCGAGATTTATCAAAGTTTGTCTATTGTCAAAACCACAAACCACTTTCAAACAAAGCTGCATCCCTCTGGCCATTTCTTGGGTTTTCTTCCTGGCCCACTGTGAAGATTCTTCCAGCCACCCACCTAGTCCTGATACAGAAGAACTATCCTGCTCCCTACAGATCTCTTTAGCCACTGAGCTCAGAGCTTGGCCATTTATCAGCTGATGTGGTTCAGTCATGCAACCCTTCCTTGCATGTACCTGCAGTTGTTAGTTGCTGAGGCTGCACCTAGGCAGAAGGATTATCCCCTTCCCCGTCAGTCAACAGACTGGGGAATGGGGCTTTGCCTCCCATCTCGTGGTGCAATACAACCTTACGTCCCAGTTCCGAGATTGGACTGACCTCGATGGCCCCACACACGTACCGGGCTCCAACAGCAGGATCAGAGTCTTACTTCTCAAATGCAGTAGCAGCTAAATGATAACTACCAGCAGAGGGGGAGAGGAAGGAAGTTATAAGGACAAAGGAGAAAATGTGACCCAGGTCCTCCAGGGATTTTGCTTAGCTCCACTGACTTCCCTGGAGTTACACTGATTTACACCGGCTGAGTAGCTGGCACTATTTTTTTCAGATGAGCTTTGAAATCAGGAAAGGCAGTGAGGCAAAGGTGAATACCAGGGGCTGCAGAGTAAAGAACAAACAGTGTGGCAAGGCTGTGGGAAAGTCAGCAAAGAAGCCAGTGATAACGAGAGCAGAAGATGCCAAGACGGCAAGAAGCAAGTCCTGGACAATCAGTGTTAGTAGATACACGTTTTGTTTGCTTTGCATTGCAAACCAGATTTCTCCATTGGCAGCCTCCTGACTTTCACTATATTACATTAGGATCCAGGGTCCGACTTTAGGGTACTCTTGGAGGGGCAGAGCTGACTCATCTTTGGTAGTCAGATCAGATGAATCCTATTAGCACCTTTCAGGAACATAACAAGGCTGAGAGTCCCTTCCTGAGCCAAAAGGGAGGGTCAAGAGATCCTGCAGGGAGGAAGCCCTAAGAACACCCTATTCATGAGGAACCTTACAGGGGGGAGGTTCCTCACTTCTACTGATTTCAGTTCAATGGAAGTGAAGAGCCTCAATCCCTTTGAAGATCTGGGCTTAAGTGTTTGAGTGCAGCCCTGCTTTCCATTGAGAATAAAGGCAAACCTCAAGAACTGGGTGAATTTGGGCAATAGCAGCCTGTTGTTTTGCTGCTGTGTTAGGAGCAGGATGACACTTTCACCTGTTTGCAGTACTGCCTGGTTACCCATCCCCATCTTTTCAGCCTCATCCTAAAGTCACCGCAAAGTGGTGCCTTTGTTATTGACCAGAAAAAACACAACTTCGTTCTATTTGTGCCTATCAATTATTATTTTTCAAAAGGGCTGTTAGGTTTTTATACTACATGCCCGTGTTTATTACCATATAAAATTCCCTGTTTGCCTAAACCCCACCCAGGCACTTGTACACACCTGTATAAGTGTATAATTTTCCTTTATGAATCATCTGTATCATCGGATCACACCCAAGTTACCAGAACTTAAGGAAATGGCAAGCTCATTACACTGGTTTTCATCTTCCAATTTTCAAATAAAAGGATTTTTATTGCCTTGCTGAATCGCAAGTATTAAAAAAAAACGGCAAAAGAACAAGTAAAAAATAATTAATTAAACACACCGAACAAAAGGGAGTATAAAGGGAATGAGCTAGTAAATGACTTGTTAAGAAGCTGTCAGGACCTGTCCTGCAGTGGTTATGCCCAGCTTATCTGTATTATCAACCCCAAGCATTAAAAAATCATGAATCAAGCCCCCCAAAAATCAAGAGATTTAAATCTCATGATTTTTAAGTCAAACATACATTTTGGGTTCCATTTATTTGCTTTCTGGTTTTTGAGTCTTGGAAGAGGACATTTGGGTCATATTTTCAAGCATTTCTCTGCAACCATGAAGGTAGAAACACAAAAAAAATTTAAGGAAAGCTGAGGTTCTCATATATTCACATCACTCGCAGAACTGGAGCTTTAAGAAAACCAAGAAATACCACGAGTTGGCAACACTACTCACTCTGATTCATGTTCAAAGTTGCAGAGGGGGAGGTTTAGGTTGGATATTAGGAAAAACTTTTTCACTAGGAAGATGGTGAAGCACTGGAATGAGTTGCCGAGGGAGGTGGTGGAATCTCCTTCTTTAGAGGTTTTTAAGGTCAGGCTTGACAAAGCCCTATCTGAAGCCTGGGACATCCCCAGAGGACAGAGCCAACTACCACCCCTTCACTCTCCTCTCAACCACCAGCAAGCTCATGGAATGGGTGTTGCTCCGCCATCTGTCTGATATTATTGAAGACATCCTCTCTGCAGAACAGGCAGGATTTTGCCAGAAGAGGAACTGCTGTGACCAAGTAGCTTCACTTACCAGCCACATTGAGGCAGGATTCCAACGTAAGTCGAAGACAGGAATCACCCTTGTTGATCTGTCCTCGGCATACGACACTGTCTGGAGACAGAGCCTCAAGGTCTTCCGCATCATTCATTGCCGGTGAACGAGCTACCTCTTGGTGGCAATGACTGGGGACCACCACTTTAAGGTATCCCTTGATGACCAGATCAGTAGACCAAGAACTCTTAACTCGGGCATGCCTCGGGGCTCTGGCCTGGCCCCAGTACTTTTTAATCTATACACCATGGATATACCAGCAATGGAGTCTAGGAAATGCATGTATTCAAATGATACTGCCCTCTCTGTGCAGCATACAAGTCTCCATACTATCAGCTGCACCCTAACCCGAGATCTTAGCACAATGGCTGATTATTTCCAATGCTGGAAATTTAGGCCCAATCCAACAAGAAAAAGATCATGGTAACTGCTTTCCATCTGAACAAAAATATGGCTAACACCAAACTTGATGTGCAGTTCTGCGATCAGAGCATCAACCACGAAGCTAATCCAAAGGATCTTGGTGTTACACTGGACCAGAGTTTGACCTTCAGACAACAACTCAAACACCCATGATAAGATCAGGTCTCATGGTGCACTTATCAAAAAAATGGCAGAACATCATAGGGCTCCAGTCTATGGACCTTATGAACTGCAACAATTGCCTTGGTATATTCTGCAACTGAATATTGTGCAGCAATGTGGTCTCATAGCAATCACACTAAACTCTTTGACACTCAACTCAATAATGCTATGTGCATAGTGCCAGGAACACTCAAATCTAAATCTACTCCAGTTGATTGGCTTCCAGTCCTGTTGCACATCCAGTGTCCACAGATTAGAAGAGCAGCTCAGACATTTCACTTTCTTAATCATGTCAGTGCAAATACAAGGATCCACTGCTCCATGACCCACAGAACCTACCAAAAACGAGATTAAAATCCCGCAACCCTCTGTGGAACCGTACCAAGATCCTTACACCCAACTTTGATGCTGAGGCTCAATGGGGAGTCACATGGAATACTTTAAGTGCTCAAAACAAACAGCTTATGATTGATCCTGTTGAGGAACCACCAGGTTTTGATTTATGTCAGAAAGACTGGTGCAGATTGAATCACATCAGGACATCTCGTGGGAGATTTGAACAAACCCTCTTTAAATAGAAAGCGAGGCAAATACCTGCATGAGACTGTGGTCATCACGCACAAACAATAGAGCACATCATATCTGAATGTCCCCTTTGTTCTTTTGCCGGAGGCCTGAAGGACATTCACCAGCTCACTGCTGCGGCAATGTGTTGGCTATTAATCTTAGACATAAATTTGTAGTTGTTCCTACCTACCCAAGCTATACAGAAGAAGAAGAAGACTGGAAACTACTATAGTATTTTTTTAATAAAAGAAATACAACTGACAATAGATCTAGACACACACATGATGGTGACTGTTTTTCTTTTAACTTTTGCTCATAATGTAAAGGAATAGACATAATATATGGCTGACAGCATGTAGTTGAAGTGATAGGCTTTCTAGTACCTAGTAATCTGTCCCCTTCTCTCTTGAACGTCTAGTCAAATTATGGCCTTTCTCACTGTTAAACTGTTGAAATATGCAAAGACAGACATGCCAACCTTTTTGTGATCCAATCTGAAAATCAGTGAAAGAATGAAACTTGCTCACCTCATGGATGATTGAAGGCAAAAGTTCCCTGACATTCTCCTAGGGTTTGCTTCGTATCTGAGTTGTGAGGTTGCTGAGAAAGGTGCTTACAACTCCTGCATGTGTATTTGTTCATTTGGGATTAAATCATTAAGTAATTACACTGGAGTTACGTTGTCTTCTGTCATAGGCTGACTGGCCACTCAGGGCAGTTGGGTTCAGCCTTGCCTGTGACATAGTTATCCCCCAGCTGCCTTGATCAGGTGGCTTAATGACCATTAGGAGCCCCAGCTGTGAAAGGGTCAGGGAGGGTTGCATAAAGAGAGAGGTGGACAAGACCCAGTGAAGGGAGCATCTGCTCTTGGGGATGAGGTTGGTGTAGGCAGGCTAGGGAGAAGGACAGGGAGTAGGTTAGGGTTTGAGAGAGAGGATCTCTAATAAGTAGGGAGGGCCCTGGGTACAGCTGCTGTAGTTGATGGGGTGATACAATGGGGAAACCTGCTTAGAAGAAGGGCCTACCAGCAAAGAGCCCTGGGAAGCAGTGTACAATTTAAGGAGCAAAGGAGGAATTCTGCTGTGCTTCAGAACAGAGCTGTACAGCAGGAAACTTTGATGTACTCCATGTATAGCAGAAGGATCACTTGTTTAGATGTTTATTTTGATACCTTGGTTGTCCTTTTATTTCCCTGGAAGAGGAATGAACTGAAAGGCAATCTGACCACAGGGCTGGGCCAAAGAAGCAGTCCCAGAGAATGCTAGGGATAAGGATCCATACCATGCCCTGACCCTAGCAAGCACTATGGTGGTGAGTAGAACTGTTTACATCTTCAATTGGGCAAAAATTCTACTGAGATGTCCTTGAGTAAAAACTGAGTGTGGGCCTCAGGGCCCAGCCCTTGCTGTGGCTTATACTGTCATTTCTGAGTAGTGCTTGAATTCAGGGGAATAAATGGTTATCACACCCACCTACATATCTTACAATTTACCTATGTTTTATCTATAATCAGAGTTCCATCAGTTTCACTAAATAAGTGACTTAAACTGAGGTGGGAACTCTTAATGTGATTTGTCTGACTTGTATCCACTTTCAGGCTGACTTTATCTGTACCAGTATAAAATTGTTTCTATATTGATTTAAAGTTAAACCAGTGCAACTTGCCATGAACACAAGGACTTGTGTTATGAATTCTTTGAGGCAAAGAGCACCTTTTTAATTTGAGATGTATGCAGTGATTCATACCATAGGGCCTATTCTCTGATTAGGGACTTGAGGTGTTTTGTGATGGCTGCCATCTTGGCCTATGACATGATGACTGAATCAGTGATCTGCAGAGCTTTAAAAACAAAAAATGAGCTGCTATAGCTGAAGAGATGGTTTAGGTACCTGAGCAGTAAGTGGCTCATAACCTCTGTGGCACAGAGGTTGACTTATAATGCTCTCACCAATGGGTTATTCTGCCACAATTTCAACAGTAAATAATGGTTCTCCTGCAGGCAGGGAAGTTGAGTGATCCTTTGAGAGGGCCTCACTATAGGGAAGCTTCTTAGCCTGCTGTCACTCTGGATGTAAGGTCTGCTATTGCTTGCTGCTGGAACAGTTTGTATTGTAATTTTTAAAAGCAGACACACAAGATTACCTAAGTTAACTTGTTAATCAGATACCCCAGTGATTCCCATTCAAACCTTCTCCTCCTCCCCCAGTTCTTGTCCTTCCTGCTCAGTAAAACTGACAAGAAGTCTCTTTGGTCTTGGGAGTGCAGTCACTCTAGCCTTTAAAATTCTCATTGTATTCTCACTGTCTCACTTACTGCTATCAATATAACAGCCACCACCTTAAGTGCCACACACTAAGGAATTTCCCCTGCTCTCCTTCAGATGCCTTGTGATTGCTGAGGAAGATCTGGGAAGCAGTCAAAGTGATTCCTGTAAACAAGGTGAGAGAGAAGACAGCACTGAAGGGAACAAGGACCACAAAGCGAGCTTATGCAGTTCCAGGAACAGATTTACCCATTTGCTCCTTCTGCATAGTTGATTAGCTGCAATTCCTCTTGTAAACTAACTTCAGACCTAGCTATTAAAGAAGTGAAAAGTCTAAACGTTATTGAATAGAGAATGAATGCTCATCAGACAAAGGCATCCTCTATATAGGAAATGTATATTAAAAAACCCATCCCATCATGATTAATACCTACATCTCTTACGTGTGAGGGCATTCTACACCAGAAAATTAAAAATTCTGTGCACAATATTATAAAATTCTGCTAATTTTATTTGTCAATAAATAAATGCAGAGACTCCAGCATGGCCGTAGGGAGCGCAGGCCACTGGCTGCACAGAGGTAGGAGATCACCCTACCGCACCCCCACACCTGGCAAATGGACTAAGTGGTGAGGCTGCAGCCAACCCTGAAACAGCACAAGACCTGGTCCAGAAATACCCTGGGGCCCTGCACCAAGCATACCAGTTATGGGTCAGGCAGCCTCAAGCAGGCAGGATCCAAGTGTGATGGGGCTTAGTGTAGGATGAGAGGGTTCTGTGTGGGACAATCTGGGTGCAGGTAGCTCAGTGGGGGTTTAGGTGTGTGGGGGGGATCTGGATGCACAGAGGCTCATGGTGGGGAGAGGGGAGGTTCCAATGGAACTCTGCAGGGGCTTCCCAGTGAAGATGGTTGGGGCTCAAAAGAGGGGTCTGGGTGTGGGAGTCTGTATGTGTGTGGGGTCTGGATTCTGGGGGACTGGGACTTGGTGGAGGGGATCTGGGTGCAACTAGTTGGGGGTGAGTAGTGTGGGGGTCTGGATATGGGGGGCTCAGGGTGGTGTGGGGGAGTGGGGCCCATTGGGGGGGTTGAGTGAGGGGAGCTCAGTGGGAGGTGGTCTGGGTGCAGTGGTGGAGGGTCTGGAGGTAGGGGGTCTGGGTGCAGGAGGGTCCAGATACAGACATTGAGATTCAGTGGGGTGGGGTTTGGGCATGGACTGCTAGGGGGTTCTGGGTGTACTGGGTGAGGCTTGGCAGAGGTGGGAGATCCGGAGACATGGGGGTTGGGCAGATGGGGGGAGCACCTTCCTATACAGTGACCCCTCCCACTGCAGCTGAGGAGCGCAGGATGCAGGGTAGGATGCTGAGCTTCGTGCAGCTGGCGGAAGTTTCGGGGGAGGGTCTGACACAGCCCCGGCCACGCCTTGCGGGGGAAGAGGAATTCCCATCTTCTAGTGCCTCCAGCCCAGCCGGGACTAGTAGCTGATTCCAGCTCAGGATAGGAGCCACTCCAGGTGCCTGAAATGATGTACCTGTGCTGCTAGGGAGTGGTGCATGACTGTTCTTGCAGCTTCCCTTTGCTTCCCTGCCAGAGTCATTTTTCTGCAGGAAAACAAAGAAATCTGCGAAGGACATGAATTCTGTATGCACACAGTGGTACAGAATTCCCCCAGGAGTAATCTCTCTCTTTGGGCAAAACTCCAATCTTTCTTACAATGGTGTAAATCTGAGATCAGTGCAAAGGAGATCACTGTTGTAAGAAGGGGTTTTTTACACAAATACACACCCCTATCCTGACCAAAAGCTTTTCATTTAATCAGCAGGTTTATCCAGTTACTGCTAAGATGCAGAACAAGTTTAGGTACCAATGAGTTTGAGCCAATAATAGGCCCAGCATATTATTCTCGCGCTCTCTCTCTCTCTGCTTATCACATATGACAAGCTAATTGTCAAAGGAAAGAGAAACCGTCCGTCTCTCAGCTTCTGCTCCTTTGGGATCCAAGTCTCTGCTCAGGCTTGCCATTTGTCTGTTCCCTTTTTGGAACTCTCAGCAAAGAATGAGGCTCTTTCTCCTAGACCCTTTTGAGAGGTTTCCTATTAGTCACCAGAATAATTAAAGGTTCCAGTTGCATTGCATTAGCACATTTCATGTCATTAGAGTCCAGCTGCAGCATGAAAATTGCATATTTGCAGAGACTTCCATGCCAGCCAGCACTCCAGAAGCAAAGTTTTTTTACATTTCATCACTTTCTAAAAGCAATATAACTACGTGTTCCCTGAACCTATTGCAGGGCAGCTTGCAAGAAGGACTCTAAGTACTGGTCACTGCTATATCTGGACATAGGCAATATTTAAAACAATGCTTTCAAAAGGTATAATGAATATGTTGAAACCAGGGTATCTAAGACTTATTCATTGCTATGCTGTACCATGCGGCCACACACAACTTCACAGTGAGAACAGGGCAAGCACGCTGACCGTTCTGCTCCAAATAGCACAGGGCATTGCTTCTTCAGCTATAGGAGACACTTTGTTAGATGGAGCAGTGTCGGTTCTATGATACAAAGTTGAACAGTTCTGACTTCATCCTGTAGAGGGCAGTGGAGCGGACACACTCAGTGCATCATAATATTAATTGAGAGATCTCAGTGGCTAGTCTAGTCAATGAAACCCTGCTAAAAATATACAAATATTAAACAAGCTGCTAATAAATCTGCCAGATCCTCAATTTTGATCTATCTTAGGTGCTTATATGGCCTCACCAGTGTAATATCTGAACATCTCACAATCTTTACTGTAACCTCTGAGTGCTGTTATCCTCATGTTAAAATTTGGGGAACTATGACACAGAGAGAATCACCAGAGACCCCACAGGAAGTCTGTAGCAGAGCAGGGATTTGAACTTTCATCTTCTAAGAATCAGAGGGGTAGCCTTGTTAGTCTGGAATTGCAGAAGTGACAAAGAGTCTGTGGCACCTTAAAGACTAACTAAAGTATTAGAGCATAAGCTTTTGTGGGCTAATACCCACTTTGTCAGATGCATGCTTTTTCTCCTTCCTTTCTTTAAAAAAAATAAGCTATATTTACAAGTAGACTAAATGCTGTTCAGAATAAACCTCCTTCCTCACCAAAAAAATCCCTGACTGAAATCGCAAACTATTTATGTCACAGACTTAAGTGTGAGCTAACTACCTTTCAAAACAAAATACCTTAAAATCAGTTCCTCCTTCATGTAGCTGCCAGGGCCAGTGTTCTAGCCCTTAGGGTTTTGACTGCTAACATCTCTAACTCCAGGTACGGGAGACGACCACGCTGTGTTGCTTTTGAGGTTTAGCAGTATCTACAGCAGATGTAGGGGAAATAGAAATCTCAACCTAAGGTCTAGACTTACATCTTGGCAAGTATAATTGTCCTTCAGTTCATCTATCAAATATAGTTTTTTTGTAATTGTAATAAGGGGAACTATGTACTCTGTGAATAGTATGGGATTTTGTGCACTGTTGTTGTAATGTGAGTGACTAATGTTACACTGCGTTATTATTTAATGCCTCTAGTGTGCTAGGCATTTTACAAACATGAGAGGCATGGTCCTTGTCCTGGAAAACTTGCAGTCTGAATGAGATATCACTATGGAAGTGAGATCAGCAGGGAGCAGCCAGGGGCCCTGGGGTACAGCAGTTGTAGACAAGAGGTGATTAATAACAGGGTGAAATGTGCCTTCATAGAGGAGCCATGCACTGCCGTTGGGCAGCTGAGTGGTACTAGTCACACCTAAGGTTTTGCCAACAGATGGCAGGAAGGCTCAGCCCAAGCTGGATGAGAGAAGCCCAGCCTCATGCTCATTCCCGCTGCTGCAAAATGGACCTAGCCATGCCCCTGCCTGGCACCAGCAGGCACAGTAGCCCAAGCCCCGTCAAGGTGCTCACCAGAACACTATCTCTTGTGTTGCACGGACGGCTTTTCACCAGCGCAGTCAGCAAACACAGGGGAGGTTTCCAGTATTAGTCAAGAGTCCAGAAAGCAAGAAGCTCTAGTCCGAGAATAAGTGCAATTCCATTTTCTTTTCATTCTCCTCCTTGACTCTCTCCCTTTTCCAGGAACAGTCTTACATCTTCTCAATAAATGCTAAGGGCCTCGTTACTATTTCCTCCTACTCGCGGCCTCAAGATACACTCCCCCAGGATTGTAGCTGCTGCCATGAAGAGCACTATACAATCCCCTTCAGGGCCTTGGTCAGCCACAAGGGGGCATTCTTGGGTGACATGAGGAACTTCATCCTTTCTCTGGTGCTTTTGTTCTGCAGACTTGCAAAAATCACTGTTCCTTTGCACTGCCTTCCTGCCCTACAAATTCTCTCTCTCCACAGTTTAGGCAAGGCTGGAGGACTGCACCAGGAAGTCACATTTTGTTGCTCTGTCTCTTGCAGGCAGTTGTGGCTTCAGCTGTGGCAGAAGGCCATGACTTGGCAATTTTCTCCTTCCGGCTATGTTAATCTATCAGAGAGGCATGGCAAGATTGAATTCATTAGTGTCGGTAAAGTACATTGAGATTCTGAGATGAAAGGTGCTTCAGAAATGCAGAGTAGACATATTAAATAGGGAGGAGTAATCCAGATCAGACATAATTAATACCAGTAATTAAAACTTTGTACTTTCATAGCACTCTCTATCTAAACATCTAGGGCCTGATGCAAAGCCCACTGAAGTTAATAGGTTTCAGAGGTGTCATTTCCAGGCAGTGGGCTCTGATTCATTCTCCCAGATCACTTTACAAATATTAGTGGGCTAAGCTTCACAGCCCTCTAGCTAAGAGACAGATCAGAATCATTAACCCCACCTTACAAATGAGGAAAGGGAGGCACAGAGAGGGAAAATTATTTGCTCAAGAACCCACAGTACCAGAACCAGGAAGAAAACCCAGATCTCATGTCGCCCATTTCTGAGCGTCCATCATTTCTAGGTGATGCTGTCTCTAACCTCCAGACTTTTGGAGCTGGGGCGGAGGGGTAAGAGGGTTGGTTATCTCAATTGAAGCCGAATGCCAAGCTTTTTGCAAGCCAGCCATCACTAGTTACAATAAATTTGCTTAGAGCCTGAGCTTCGAGACGGCATCTGTAGCTGTGAATCACCTTGACCAGTCAAAGGAACAGTTAACTGTTATGGGCCGATTTCAAAAGATTTAAAATGGTTCAGCTAAGGCAGGGGTAGGCAAATTACAGCCTGGCCCACGAACCATTTTAAACCGGCTCACGGTCCGCACCAAGCGGAGCAGCCTCACTCTGGCCGTGGCACTGGGTCGGAGGTTTTTCAACCCTCTCACCAAACGGTTTGTTCTCCTTTAGGCTCAAGGTTTAGAGAAAGGTTAAGTTTTGTTCCTATTAGAGATGTGCGGCCTGCTGATGAGTGGGCACTGGGTGCGCCTGGTTTCCTAGCTCTGACACTGACTCCCTTTGTGGCCTTAGGCAAATTACTTTTACCCTATTTTGCAGATGGGGAAACAGAGCAGAGAGCTTATGATACTTACCCACCTACCTCCCAAGGTTGGTTTAAGGATGAATTAGTTTGAGTCTGTAAAAGGCTTTGAAGATAAAAAAAGCTTGACACAATTGATAATTGCTGTTACGCAAACCGGTTCTGCCATCCCTAGTAATTAATTGGTGCAGGAGGGTGAGGGGAGTTATTGGCTGAGAAATGTTTCTAATGGCAAGTCTTAATCTGAGTAGAGATGGGCTAGAACCAAGCCCCCACCCCGCACACCCGCTCCTGGAAAAGGATATTTACTTCTATCCCTCTCTATAGTCCCTCTCAGCTTTTAATAGCATTCTGTGCCTTTCAAAAGCTTCCATCAATCCATGATGCCTCTGCTTTTCCCTGCATGGGGTTCCACCTTATTATACACTAGTTTGTTACAGCCTCCGCTTCAAAGAGCCCCAGTTCAAAAGGTCCTGGAAATGTTGAGCAGGTCAGCAGTTTAAGGCTGATCTACACGCCTGTACACAGCAGCCACACTGCCCCAGTTTTGTTCCTGAGGGAAACAGAGAATCACAGGTTTGCAGAGTTTCCTTTGGCCTTGAAACAGGCCACAGAATTGTGTGTGTCTTAGTGGCAAAGATCAAGCACCAAGGAATCCTCTGTAGTGGAGGAGCTCTGGAAAGACATCATTATGAGTCATTGACTTGTTCTTAATAGGAACTGAAGAGTGACAAAGGAAGGGAAGAGAAGGAGAAAGGAGAGGGCATACCCCAGGGGACTGTTTCAGCTAAAATAATTCTAGCCAAATACAAATGCTGATTTCTAAGAGGGGCAGGGTGGGGAATGGCTCTCAGTATAGATGAGCAAGGTACAATACTACCCCAAATCCCAAACTCAGCCTTAAATGAATATTCCTCTGAGAATGAAAAAGGGTGGGGAAGACAGCTTTTTAAAATTATTTTTTATTTGCACACAGCTCTGACCTCTCAGGTTCTAGCTGGGCCCAGGTGTGAAAATCCTATGCAAAAGGCTCTTCTGGCCCAAGAGGAAACAGGAAAGAGCAGAAATCCTCATGTTCTCATTAGATTTTTAAACTGTTTTCCAGACAGAGGATGTTTAAATAGTTTAAGGAAGCAACATTCAAATACTAGGTATTTATCTAGGCTGAATTCAAATGCCAAACTTTACTTAACAATAATATCTATCTCTTACCTCTGAAACCACTTGACAAAGGTCAGTACCATTAGTGTTGTTTCACAGATGGGGAAACTGAGGCACAGACACATACCCTCTCTTTGATCAAGGTTAAATGGCAGGTTAGTATCAGAGCCAGGAATAGAACCCAGGTAGCTTAAGTCCTAGTCTACTGCACAATCCATCAGCCACCCACTTTAAACTCCTTGCTAAATAAGCTAAACTCCAGTAAGCCATTCTTTGTACCAGCTTAACTACATGTTTTTAAACTGATTACAAGAGGGTTGCATCAATTTAACTTTATAGTCATATCCTGAAACGAGAGGGGGAGCGTCACTCATCTCTTTTACACCCGTTTTACACATGTAATTCTATTGGCTTCCCTGTGGAGATCCATGTAAATATGTGCAGAACTTGGCTTGTGATATCTATTTGTCAGATGATGCAGTGATTGGGTAATAGATAGCTAGGTGCTATAGAGAGAAAAGGATTGAGAGATTGCCGGTGGGCATGTTACGTATGGAAAGACTCAGTGTTATGGCACCTGTATTAACTGTGTTGCAAAATACGGCTCAAAGTATTTCCATCCTAAGCTGTTACAGAAGACATACAAAAGGATGATGTAGGCAAGTACAAGGCGTATGCCTCACTCAACTACTTAAGCCCTATTTTGATGGCTTAAAAAGTCCATGGGCCTTGTGCTACAGAGGCATGGATTTCACTCACTGTGAGATACTTGAGTTATGGATTTAGGGCAGGTGAGCAAAAGGAGAGGATCAGGCTCCAAAAAAACTCTGCTTTATCCCAGTTGCTTGATGTTGGGTAGGCAGAGAGAGAATCCAGGGCATAGCTAAGGAGTTGCTTTCTTCCTTTCTCTTATCTTCTCTCGTTTCATCTCTTTGCCTATAGTTCCTGAGGAAATGGCATTTTAATTTAATTGGTGAACTTTTAAAAACAACACTTGCTTGGTCCTCAGCTGATCTACTCTGCTCTCAGCCAGCAAATCCCGGTACGAGAGTTCCTGGAAGGCTATATTAATCACTATGCAGCCAGATCCACATCTGAGCCAAACTTTCAAAACTGGGGCCCTAAATTGTCTGCATAACAAATGAGGTGTGCTGTAAAAACCTGAATTGCACAAGCAAACATGTACAGGTGCTTGCTTTGAATGCATAAAAACAAATTAGTGGGTGCAACACAAGGTGTGAGTTGGGCAATTCTGGCTCGCACTGTCCTTGGGTAAAGCAGTTTATAAGTCCTAAGCCATCCTTGCATCTTCAATAGAACTCTCAGGGCTTGGTTACACTGGCACTTTATAGCACTATAAGGCCTCCAGGAGCGCTATAACTCCCTACCCATCCAGACTGGCAAGGCACGTAGAGCGCTATAAATCCACAGTTATACTGGTCCTGGTAATCCTCTCTTCCCAGAAGATTAACAGCTATAGTGTATTCAGTGCTCCGTGTTATCTCCAGCATGAATGGGTATTAACAATACTGCACTTTGAGTGATTACTGAAGATGCCCCTAAGTCATTTAAGCCAATTAAGCCTCTGTTCCCTTTGTTTTGAACTTGGCTGGAGGAATGTGGAAGCACATTTTCAGAGCTTGTCTTTAACTCAGCAAATCAGCAATGCAAATGTTTACCTTGTGAGCGAGCTTAAAGCATAATGTCTTTGAAGTGCAGAGACTCTCTGTATGTGTCCACTCTATACCGCTGGCGAGTCTCAGTGTGGACATGCTATAGCGCTATCCCTATAGCTGTATACGAGGGCAGGTATAACCAAAACCACTATAAAGCTGTAACTGTAACCAAGCCCTAAGAAATAAGTTTTGCTGTTCCGCTTTCCTTGGCCTGGGTGGCATGATCTCTCAAGGCATCTGCCTGTTTACGTTAGTTAATGGAAAGCAGCTTTGTTTATGGAAAAGATCTATTTTTGTTTTACTTCTTTTGATTAAACTGACTTTTATCCAGGATTGCTCTTTGCTCTGGAGAAAGGTGGTCTGCTTCTTTTAGCCCCAACTTGTAAGTCTGGTCAAGAGCAGTGAGGAGCAAATCCTGAACATATTTAATTGGGTAGGATTAGAGTAAAGCTTAGAATCCTAATAGAGCAGGATAGTTAATCTCTCTCTCCTCTTTGCAGCATTTTGTCATGTGTCTCCGTGCAATGGCATTTGTTTGTGTCCCGCACAAATCTACAGAAAAGCCAAGGTGGAAACAAGTGGAAACAAGGCCCGTGTTTGCATATTATGAGCAGGGAACTGTGTGGAGAAGCAAGATGACTGGGGTTTGAGTCAGTCATTGTCTGCATCTCCTGCAGAAAAAACTCCAGAAGTATCTATCAAGGTCTCGTGAGGACAAATCACTTCACTGGTGCGTCTTTCAGCTACTCTGGGCTTTGAGCTTGAGCCAGATAGGGTCAGGACATGGATGGGGAGTCTTCCAATGAAAACCCAGCATGGGGGAGTCAGTAGTGTGGATGCTTCAGAGGGCAATGTTCTTCCCTTGAAGTCATTACTGAACCAAGAGCCACGTGAGTTCTGCTGGAAGTACTGCCTTCTGGATGAAAAATGAAACTGACGTCCTAATCCGCTGTGGTCATAAAAGTCTGCTGGACGCTTTTTGACCCCACTAGACATCATATCCCTGAGTCCTAATTCTGACTCCAGTACTGACTTGCTTGATGGCTTTTGGCAATTCTCTGCTTCCTCCTCAGTGAAATGGGGATAATACTTTCCCATCTTGCAGAGCTGAACTGAATACTTGCAAAGTGTTGGGTACATGGGTGGCTAGATAAAATGTGGCTACCATTTATTTACCACTCTAGAAATACTGGGTGACATTTTGGCCCCATTAAAGTCAATGGCAAAACTCCCATTGATTTCTGTATAGCCAGGACTGCTTTACCCATTAACTATAGCTCTGTGATATAGGAAAGTATTATTTTTTCTCTCCTTTCATGGATGAGAATGTAAAACTCTCTCTGTGTGTGTATGTATGATATCTGCTCATATTATCATCCTTTATATTACATAAAAACCTTAGTTATTTGGGTTGCACAATCAAGCCCTGTGGATCTGCCAGAATTAGAGTTGCCCATGCAACCTTAATTCAGCCCCTTATGCATATGCATTATAGTACAGTCCATAATTACACGATCATACATGAGTTCTGGTCCACGGGACTTGAAACTTCCACCATTTCATTTCAGTTTCAAAATCCTGCTACAAGCCAGGAAGGTGTTAAAGCTCTTCAAAATAACAGTAGAAAGAATTTTTAAATGAAAAGTGTTAGGTGTCCTAAATATAGTGGTTCTGCCACTCTCCAGTGATAAGTGGGTGATGTAGCCAGAATACAGACAATTAAGAAAAATAATACCGGTAATAATCAACTCAGAGTACAGAGATACCAATTTCTGGAGCTAATCATTTGTCTCCTTTGAAATCATCCAATTCATGTCAAGAGATTAATATGGCCATCTCATTGATATATTCTGAGTTTTTGATGTTTTGCCTAACATCAGATTCAATAAATTGAAATGATTAGGTTTATCCATGTCTGAAATGTAGTTCAGAGAAATCGTTCCCACAACACAGGACTGATTTAAGAGGAAAAGACAATAAGAGATCAGCTAGCTTCTGGCAGGTTGCCCATTTGACACTGAAGATCTGTCCAAGGCTGTTTGTTGCATTTGAAATAGGACAGCCAGCCATGGCAAATCTGGAACCCCTCCTGGTGTGTAGGCACACAAAAGCACACACCAGTTACCGGCTCCCTACCCACAGCCATCTGTCATTGTGTGCTAATCAGAGGAAACCACTAATATTACTCAACCAAGGGCTCGTTATAGCTTCCTCTTTGTTTACTGGGCTATTGTAACAATCAAAATCTTTAGGTATGTCTGGCCAGGAGGACTGGACATTTCAGGGTGTTGGTAAAGGGACGCAGCCTTTCATTGCTAGGTGAGCATGTCAAAGTGACCAACCATTGTTGCCATCATCTATGACAATATTCCTTCTTGCACTAAGCGTAGCCCATGTATTGCAGCAACACAATTTTTACTGGCATCTCTGGACTGCTTTAACATTTCCCCCCCCCTCTGTCTACCTATTCCACTCCACATCCTCCGAATCTCTACTTGTAATGGGATACTGTCCATTTAAGGCCAGACAAGATAATTGCCCTGTTCCATGTGTCCTGGCTGGGAAAGTGGATGAGGGCTTTGAAGCAGTCAGATGGAGAGGGAGTTGGTCTCAGGGAACAGTCAGTGTCTGAGAGGGGGAAGGTATAGGAAAACCTGATTTCTGGTCCTTTAAGGACTCGGAACCAGGAGCCTTATGGAGTGGGTGGGCTGAGGCTCCCCTCTCTCCCAGCCAAACACAGACAGGCATTTGGGCTTATTAAACCCACTTGGGAAGGATTAAGAGACTGATTAAATGACTCGACAGGGAGTCAAAAAGAGGCTCCAAGCCTTTCATCTAAATATATTAATCCCCTAAGTGAGGGGTAATATTGTTTTAATGATTCTGGGTATATGTGAATTATTTTGGGACTCAGAGGGAAGCTGAGGCAGGGTGCCTAGAGAGCCATCCCAAGCCATAAGGGAGCACGATGCAGCCATAAACTCTGCAAGACAACCAAAGGTTGCAGCTTGGCAGTAATCTCCACTGCTTGTTTTGGTCTACAGTGGATTTTGCTATAGTTAGAACTATTTATATGTGAAATCCTTGGGGCAGAGACTGTCTCTTATGACATGTATGTACAGTGCCCAACACAATGGTGCCTGGATCTCCATTGGGCCCTCTAGTTGCTACCATAAACTGCAAGGGGAGGAGGAGCGAAATTCAGTGCAAAATCCTGCTACATAGACTCCTCCACCCCCAATTTCTACCTGAAGCACATGCTGAGGATACATTTAACGCAAGGGGCTTTGCTGACTAACTCCCTTATAAAAATCAATCCTTAAGGCTCCTTCTCATGTGCAACTTTCATCTAAGTAAAGGGGATATTGCATATCAAAGGTGACTGCACCAGCCACTTTAGGTTTAGCAGTAAATCCACTGAAAAACATTTCCAGGGAAATAAATCTCAGCTTGCTGACTTCCTCCTATTCTTTACTTTATCCTCTTATTGATTTTCGTCTCAGGAAATTTAAACCTCTCGATTTGTTTTATGAGACACTTGTCGACCAAATGACAAGGAAAAAGACAGCGCTGGATATTTTCCATAGCAGTTTTAAGTAGAAATAAAGAGTGTTTCTTTGAAATTAGTCTTGCTCTTGTGACACGGAAGGAAGAATATATCTGACAAGCCCTTCAGAAAGCTTTAGCTCAGTGCACGGAGAGAGCTCGCTGGCCAGGCTCTGATACAGCTCCATGATGGCTGTGCCCCAGAAGCTCATTGATAAATTTGGCATGTAAACAAGCTGTTGCTAAAAATATTTAACCCTGGGGACACTGGCTGGTTCGGGAGACTAGTAATGAAATACAGATCTTTTCACCTCTAGGCATCAGTTCAAATCCAGACCATTGACCGAAACTCATTATCATCTGATTGCTGCTAAGTGCCCCATGAGAAGTGAGTTGGTGTGTTTCTATTGGATAAATAATCATATCATTATGCCAGGGATGTTGGGGCCAGCTTTTAATACTCTGTTGTCTTAGGCTGCTTCTACCCAGCAGGAAAGGTGCCCTTAAAGGAGCAGACTCTGTGAACTTTGTCTGGATGAAGGAGTGGCATCCAGGGCACAGATGCATTGGTACAACAACTTCCTGCCCCATTTGCTGGTGCTGCTGCTCCAACAGGCTGGGATGGGAAGGCAGTCTTAAAGGAGCATGGTCCCTCTCCCCACCCAAGTTGTCCCAGCTGATGAGTGGGTGACCAGCCTGGAGTCTGTTCTAAAACTGAGCTATCTTAGGGTACGGCTACACTACCTGCCGGATCGGCGGGTAGCGCTCCATATATCTGGGATCGATTTATTGCATCTCATTTAGACACGATAAATCGATCCCCAAATCGATGACTGTACTCCACCTCGGCAGGAGGAGTAAGCAGAGTCAGCGGGGGAGCAGCCACCGTCGACCCGCCACCTTGGGGACGGTCAGGTAAGTCGAACTAAGATAATTTGCGTAGCTGAAGTTGCATATCTTAGTTCGTTCTTTCAGAGCAGCATTGCATCGTACTGGTGGGACAGCATGGGAGAAGCTTTTACTGCCCTCTTTAGACTGTATGGTCTTTGGCGTCGGAACTGTCATTTGTTATGTGTCTGTACAGCACCGAACACAATGGGTCCCTATACTAGTTGTTACCTAGCACAATATAAATGCTATTGAGCAGTACATGTCCTTGGGATAAAGAATTTCATTCTCCCAGGCTGGCAATTGAGCCCCTTTCACCAGGACTAAACTGAAAAAAGAAAGTTAAGTGTTTCGTGGCAAATAAGGAGTGCACGCTGCACATTTCCACGAAGACCTTTGAGTGCCTATAGACCTTCAATGTCTAAAATTTACTTGCATTCCCCGACGTTTTAAGATGCCTTTATCCCACTTATCTTTTCTAGAAGAGTACGATTTGCAGGAACAGCTGGTTTTGGTAGCTTTAAATAACATATCACAAAACCTGGAAGCAGCAGTAACAATGAGTAAGGGACCCTTCCTTTAGTCTCTCCTTTTCCAGTGGGCCCTGAATTGCACTTTTTGTTGAGATTTGGGGAGAGCGAGGAGGTACTAGAGGTAGCTGTGAGCTAAATTCAGTCTGAGAATCAGCAATAGATTGAAATCTGATCACAGCTCTTTACAGTGATAATAGCCTGAAGAGATTAACCAATGTATCCGGCTCGGCTACTCTGCCACAGACTCTTTGTAATATATGTGTTGGGATTATACATTTGGACAAACATAAATTTGGGGTTTTTCCATACAGCTAACAATGGTCCCAATCCCATTAAGTTCAGTGGAACTCCTCACGTGTATAAACATGAAGCACTTGTATACGTGTTTGCAGTATGTGGACCTTGGTCCATAGCCCTCATGTATGTTGATAGCCGTGTTTCCACCAGAAAAGCCGATCCCTTTTTTCTTTTGTCACACTTGGGAGACTTTCTGTTGCTGATCAATGGTGTAGTCTGCATGCTCTTCCTGGGTGGATGCCTGTGTATGCTTAACTGAGGTGCAGAAGCCTACTGTGAGTACTTAGTGTAGGAGAACATGGGGCATCCGTACAATGGAGACCCTTCCTGCCCTGCAGAAATTCAGAATGCTTTTGTCACTAACTTTAAAAAATGAAATTATTAATCTGACCCCATGACTAGTTCTTTCTTTCATCTAGTCCAACCCCCTGCTCAAAGCAGGACCAATCTCCAACTAAGTCTTCCAGGCCAGGGCTTTGTCAAGCCTGACCTTAAAAACTTCTAAGGAAGGAGATTCCACTATCTCCCTAGGTAAACCATTCCAGTGCTTCACCACCCTCCTAGTGAAAAAGTTTTTCCTAATATCTGTTCTAAACCTCCCCCTTTGCAACTTGAGACCACTACTCCTTGTTCTGTCATCTGCTACCATTGAGAACAGTCTACATCCATGCTCTTTGGAACCCCCTTTCAGGTAGTTGAAAGCAGCTATCAAATCCCTCATCATTCTTCTCTACTTCAGACTAAACAATCCCAATTCCCTCAGCCACTCCTCATAAGTCATGTGCTCCAGCCCTCTAATTATTTTTGTTGCCCTCCGCTGGACTCTTTCCAGTTTTTCCACATCCTTCTTGTAGTGTGGTGCCCAAAACTGGACACAGTACTCCAGATGAGGCCTCACCAATGCCAAATAGAGGGGAATGATCACGTCTTTTGATCTGCTGGCAATGCCCCTACTTATACAGCCCAAAATGCCATTAGTCTTCTTAGCAATAAGGGCCCACTGTTGACTCATATCCAGCTTCTCATCCATTGTAACCCCTAGGTCCCTTTCAGCAGAACTGCTGCCTAGAGACTTGGCCCCTAGTCTGTAGCAGGGCATGAGATTCTTCCTTCCTAAGTGCAGGACTCTGAAGACACCTCTGTCAGGGCAAGGGTAAAACCGCTTGAATGCCTGTCCCTGCTGCTAGGCCCTGCTTTCTAGCTGGAGGGTTAGGGGCAGTGGCTTGAAGCAGTGAGCAGGGAGGACAGCTGTGTGGGCCCTAACAAGGGCTGGCCCACTGCAGTAGGCTGGGCTAAGTGGTCACAGCTGGGGCTGAAGACTGAGAGGACTAGAAAAGCCCTGAGATTAACTCAGTAGGGGAGGCGAGGCAGGAAGGGGACAGGAGGCTTCATCTCTGTCTCCTCACCACAGGCAGGGTACCTCAGGGGCCTGGAGACCCTGGAACCAGGTAGAAGGAGAGTCACTGTTGGGGGATAAAGGAACCACTTTATTGCACTGGAGACACTGTGCTGCCCTGTAAATAAAAGGCACTAGGGTGAAACACCAGAAGAAGGTGTGAGGACTGTTATTTTTACCAGCCAGAGCACTGGGCACAGGAGAGAGAAAGAGAAAGCTGTGCAGACCTGTGACAACATCTCACCATTTGTCTTGGCTCTGGTTAGAGGCACGTTGCAGGCTCCCCTTCCTCCTGTTTAATACCTGCCTTCATTCCTGTTGCCCTAAGTCCCTAGACAAATGCACACACCTGTTTGGGACCCATCACCTATACACCATTCTGCAGGACTGATCCCTTCCACCCTAGCCCATCCAGTTTGCCATGGAGCAGGACAGGAAGGGAGAAGATGACATGCAAGTTTTTGGCCATTGCGGCTGAAAAGCCCATTCAAATAGCCCCATACTTGCTTGAACCAGCCATGAGAATAATTCCCATAGATGCATAAGGGGTTATTTTTGCACACAGTGAATCAGTGTGAATGTTCCACAGAGGTGGAGAGGGTATTATTACAAGGAGACCTCTCTCCCTGTTCCCCACCACCCTGATTTTTGGCTTTCTTTGGAAGACCTTTTGAGAAAGACTAATGGCCCTCTGGGACAGGACCACTTCCACCAATAATTGTGGGTCAAAATTTAAACTGAGCGGAGAGGACTAGAGACCAGGTAATACACACTAAAAATCTTGACATTCTAACTCAGAACGATCCAACGCAAATTACAGGAACTTTACCTTAGTTCTATTCAAGTGGAGGCTGGTCCTCCTGTTCCCCTCAATGCCTCAAACTGTCCTCCTGACTTTAATGGGACTGTTCCCTGGGCTAAGGCAAGAGGGCTTTGGGCCCTGCAAAGTCCCCTGGAAATGACTTGAAGTTTGAGAGTTAATGTAACTTCTCTCCTGGAGTTATATGAACAGGAAGATATTTTGCTTCCACAGTAAAGGGATCTTCATCTCATCCTTCAGGTAAAACAGGCACAGCTATCTGGGGCGTGTGTCAGAGGGAAGGTGTTTCAAAAGGGAAGGGATCTTTGGATAAATAAATCCTGTAAAGAGAATTTCTTATATCGACTAATACTAGCGTTTTCCACTTAGGTGCTATCTGAGGGCCTAAGAAGTTTTACAGACATCACAACACTCTCTGACAAGGTAAGGAAAGGAAGAATCGTCCTCCTTTTATACACTGGCAAATTGAGGCAAGGTGGACCAATGGCAGTGTTACCTGGGGTTCTCTCAACCCAAAGCTCTTGGTAACTTTTACTCTGTGAGAGGTGGTGTCAGGAAATAAATCAAGGGAGATACGGCCGTCCGACCGATAGATGGCTGGCACAAACAGGACAACACAAGAGTGCTTTCACTTAAAGGTAAATTTTACTTACACACATCTGCAATAGGTTAGTAAAACATCCCTAACCCTCGATAATTACCTAAGCTGAGTATGGCTCTAGAGTGGCACAGTGACAATCTTCCGGTGATCAATCTTCCAGCTGCTGTTGGAGACCACAAGATTTGTCCAGCGGGGGAGTCCCTGAAGAGTCCCTCCTGGAGAGTCCAACTACCTCAAACTTTCCCATCTTATTTATACATTCGTAATACAATGACATGTCACTTAAAGAAAACTTGCTAAACAAGCAGTTTTTAAAGGTCAAGAAAGAGGTTTCCTTCTGCTCATCAATTAACCAGATGTGTTTTTTCAGAGTGTGCATGCCTTGAGGCCCTGACAGACACATTCATGAGGGCACAGATCAGGGTGAAAGTAAGGCAATATGGGCCGGTATTGCATACTGGTAAAAAGTAGCCGCCAGTACTGGCCCGTATCGCTGACTTTGAGACGCTGCCATGGCAACACTGAGGCAGCACTTTGATCTCGCTGCCCCTTTTGTGCCCCCCATTGGCGGCCCTGCTGGGTCCATACTGGCAGGGCCGCTGACCTGGTGGGTGGGAGAGCACAAAAGGGGCAGCAACGACCCAGCAGGGCTGCTCACAGAGTGGGGGAGCAAAAAAAAGTAGCTGCCCTGGGGCCATAATTTAAAAGGGTCTCGGGGCTCCAGCCGCTGCTGCCACTACCGTGTGTGGGGGTGGGCGCAGGCCAGGCAATGCAGATGGGCTGGCTGGGGGATGCTGACTCCAGCCTCGCCCTGTCTGCCCGAGGCCCCACCCCTTCCGGGGGGACCAGAGCTGGCCCCGTACCGGTAAGAGCTGTATTTTACTTTCACCCCTGGCACATATAGACAAGCTTCCTGTTTTTCTACAATACATATATCAGCAATTTCAACATTCTTAGAAGGAAGGACGTGAGGTCGAGCCGTCCTTTCTGTAGCACCCAAAACCCCTTCCCCTCTTGCCTTGGTTAAGCTAGGGTCACTGCATAGCTAATTTACAGCCTGCTGACCTGGCTACTTTTAGCAATAAGCAATAATGGTTGGGTACAGCCTACTGACTTGGCTACTGTTAGCAATATGCAATAATGATTCAGGCACTGTAGTGGTTTGCCAAAATCTGCCCGTACAGCAGAGCCTGGTAGAGAATTCAGGAATCTGGACTGCCAGTCCAGTCCTCTAACTCAGTGGTTCTCCACCTATTTACCATTGTGGGCCGCATATGCAGCTCTCTATGTGTTATGTGGGCCTCATCCACACAATACACATACTATCTGTATGGCTCTGGGAATGGCACATGGGTCGCAGCTGTGTGCTGATTGGCCATAGGTTGAGAAACACGGCTCTAACCACTAGATCACACTGTCTCATTTGTTTTGTTGCATGTCCATGCATGATTTTTCTCTCCCATCCATATATATCCCTTTCAGATATTTTGAATGAGTACAAAGTCAAAAATAGAAGTTTGGCACTCCTTTATTTCTCTGCTTGTGTATTAACCATTAGTTCAGTTTCATTGAACAGTAATCTTGTTTGTATTTTCATGCTGATTCTAATATATTAGAACTATTAATTTCAGCCTTCAGTTATTCCATATCACAACTGAACATGTGAACACTGAAACAAAGCTCCCTATCATGGGAGCAGACCGTTGTGATTCGCGTCCAAGCAGTTCAAGAGAACAATCCTGTAACAGTAGAATAAAGCAGCCTTTCATTAGAGTTGCACCTTGGAGCTCTTCTCTAAATAGGAAACATTCCAAAAGAGTATTTGAAATTATATCCCCACACCCCAAGCTTTTTTTCAGCCTAGTTAACGTCATAAAATGGATCATGAATATGTCCTTTGAAAAAGATGCCAGTTCTGTGTAGCTTATACAGTGTGTATGTGTTACCACTGAGAAAATCGCCAAGACTGTATAGAATGTATGTGCTAGAGAAGACAGAGCAGGTTAAAAGAGGGAAAACATATACTGGAATGTGGTGGTATAACAAATCTATCTTGAAAGCTGCATAGATCATGAGTAATGAAACTAAAGATGAAATATCACATCTCGCCCTCATTATTTACAGTTACATGTATATTATCTTGCAGCATAAATATTTCATCTGTGCTTTGTGATTATGTTTTTCTTCATCTAAGAAATAAGTCGCATTTGTCACACATCCACAGCTGCGTCAGCAGTTGTGAAATGCCTCTTCCAATGGAGAAGTTTACAGAATAACGTAACATTGATAATAAAGCTAGTTTTTCATGCAAAGACATTTTCACAATTCAGAAAAGGTCTTTTTAATTATAGGGGCTACAAAGTCTGTTCCCATTGTTCCTGCCCTTTATCATCTTCCACACTGTGTTTTTACAGACAAAAAAAGCAGGGGAAATCCTAGTGTGTGTCTACGCTACAGTGTAAGCCCAGGGTTTGAACTCATGCTCAAGCCTATACCCCTTTCTGTTTACAGGCAAGTCACTTTTACCCAGGGTCCCAGGACCCCATGGAGGTGGAGGGGCCCAGCTGGAGTTCAAGCCCTATTGCTTTGCAGCATAAACCCAGCCCAACTGGACTCTTGCTCTGGAAGTTTGCCAAAAATATCCCACAGTCGCATGGGCTGACTTTCTTTGTCCTCTGGACAGTCAAGTTTGGTGGACAGTCAAGTTTTCCCAAGCAGCACCACGAACAAAGGGGTAAAGCAGCCACAGTTTGGGAGGGCACTAGGAAGTTTGGGATATGGTGACTGAACTCAGGCCCACGTAATACAGTGTAGGCACTGGAATCCCAGGTTGGGACCCAGGGTTCAACAAATTCCAAACCTTGGATTACAAATGAGTGGAGACACTCAAGCCCTAGGTTAACAAACCCAGGGTCTGCTAACTCGAATTCTCTCAATGCTGGGTTTACACTGCAGTGTAGATGTAAAAATTACTGTTATAAGCAGCAGTGGTAAACCAGCAGAAGGAGAATACTACTGTACAGATCAGAAGCAGCTAAGAGTCCCATGGTTTATTTTTAACAGGTTTATTTGGGCATAAGCTTTCATGGGTAAAAAACCCAGTTCCTCAGATGCATGGAGTGAAAATTACAGATGCAAGTATAAATATACTGGCACATAAAGAGAAGGGAGTTACCTTACAAGTAGAGAACGAGTGCTGACAAATGCAGACCTACAATTCATTTGCAAACTTAACACCATTCATTTGGGCTTGAATAGGGACTGGGAGTGGCTGGCTCACTACAAAAGCAATTTTCCCTTTGCTGGTATTGACACCTCCTCATCAGATATTGGGAGTGGACCATATCCACCCTCACTGAACTGGCCTTGTCATCACTGATTCTCCACTTGAAAGGTAACTCCCTTCTCTTTATGTGCCAGTATATCTATGCCTGTATTTGTAATTTTCACTCCATTCATCTGAAGAAGTGCGGTTTTTACCCACGAAAGCTTATGCCCAAATAAATCTGTTAGTCTTTAAGGTGCCACTCGACTCCTCATTGTTTTTGTGGATACAGACTAACACAGCTACCTCTCTGATACTGTACAGATCAGGTTAGCCTAAGGAAGGGAAGCTGGGGCTACTTATTGCTGTAGGAAAAACTTCAGTATAATGCCAGCAGCACCACTGCTGAATTTCTAAAGAGTCATCAAAGTTGAGTGTTCACACATTAAAGCAGAAGCCTCTCATCAGAGCTGCAGTCTCCAGTGAGGATTTCTTAAGCAACGGTTGAAATTGTTAGTAGGAAATCTAAGGTATTGCAGCCATTTCCTATTAGATGGTGTCTCAGTAGGCAGGGGTGGGGTAATAAGACACTCCTGAGCTGCTTAGGTCTAATATTACACTTAATTTATACATTTATCCTTGGCGCTGGTGGAAACTCAGAATTTCCATTCTGTGGAAAATTGCAACATTTTGAAATGTTGAAACAAAAACATTGAAAATGTCTCACTAAATGAAATTTTTGAAAAAAAATATTTGGGTCAAAGTTCTGATTCACACTTTTTATGTACTAGATTACAATGTATAATGTAATAATTTTTCTTGAAACAAAGTCTTTTTTAAATGAAAAATTGAAAGGTTCCCATCTAATATGGTTGAAATGGAAACTTGGTTTTGATTTTTCTTTTTCTAAGCAGAATTTCATCAAAAGGGACATGTTCCCATGGAAAGTTTAATTTTTGACAAAATTGCATTTTCTGGTGGAAAAGCATTCCATTGGAAAGATTTTAACCAGCATTAATTATCATCTCTGCAAGGGAATATTCTTCAAATTTAAGAAGGGGAGTTTGTTTATTGTTTTTGTTTCAATACGTTGCTCTGAAGAAATGAAATATTTGAAACAAAATAGCCATTGTTATTTATGTAGGGCCTAAGGTATTTCCATTCTGCTGGCACAAAGCAAGCAGCAGTAGCCCAAGATTGACCCCTATTCCCCATGAATCCCTGCTGATTCATGCAGTATACTAACAGGGTAATAAACAGAAATGCCTTTTGAATTACAAGTTCTATTAGCAATACAGGGAAAAGATCGGTGTCTGCCAAACGGAGAAGAACAAAACTGGTAAGGAAAGGAATTTTATGTGCAAGCTTCTCAGAGGGGATTAAAAGTGCTCTCAATAATGACCGAAAGAAAACTGAAATGGTATGTCACTAAATATACAGACACTGCCCTGCATATGTCCACATCCACACACCATGTGCAGCAACACAGGGGCCAAATACATAAGGTTGCTGCAGAGGGTTTTCTAATAGCTTTTCATCCTTCGGCTCCACATGCTAAAATTACAATAAGAGACCTTGTTTGCTTGCCCTGTAGACCCATATGACCAAAATGGGGGACATTAGTGAGTGTTAGAAAAAGTATTCAAGTGTGAAATGAATTTCTCAAACATTAATAAGTATTTCTAGAACTCACTTTCATAATGTGACAGTTCCACAGTTAATAAATCACAGCGAAAGGAAAGTGTGATAACAGCATAGCAAGAGGAAGCCTGGATCTATGAAGTGCAACTGAGGGATAAATGAAAGAAGTATGCTGATGACCCCATGTTTACTTTTTGGTGTTCTGAGCTTTCACTTGATTACATTCATTCCTCTCCTCTGAAGACCTATTATGTGCTTTCACCTGTGTTCTCAACTGTTGTTTTTTGTAATTTGGCCTCTTTGCCAAGTTATTGTCATGATTCAAGGACCACCAATTTTTTTTAAAGAAGCTGAGATGAAAGGAACATCTACAGTGGATGCTAAAGGCCTTTCTAAAGAGATGGGTTGATTAGAGTTAAAGTGCTGAATGAAACAATTCTGGACTTGAACTAGCAATCTCCAATCATCCTACTTTGGCCAGTGGATGAAAAGGGGAGTCAGTTACACAAAACAATGTAAAAACAAGGCAATCAGTGGGAGTAGCTATTTGCATTAAGGAAACAGCAAGAGGCCCCAAATGAGCTAAGTACTGGAAATATGTGTAGTGTAAGATACCCCTGGCTCCAAAGGGCTTGTTCGCGTTGCAAAGTTAGCTCTCACTAGAGGGCTTGGCTACACTTGCAGCTGTAGAGCACTGGGTTAAAGCAGCCTTCAGAGAGTGCACTAGGAAAAGTGCTCCAGTCTGTCCACACTGACAGCTGCAAGCGCACTGGCGTGGCCACATTTGCAGCACTTGCAGGGGCATTGGGAGCGGTGCATTATGGACAGCTATCCCAGTATTCAAGTGGCTGCAACGTGCTTTTCAAATGCAGGGGGGGGGGTGGAATGTAACAGGGAGTGTATTGTGTGTATGTGGCGGGAGAGAGAGAGTGGATTTTTGGGGTGCTGAGAGTGTCTCAGCACGCTGTCTTGTACGTTCAGATCCCTCTATCTCCCCTGCCTCTCACTCACTCAGTAAATGTTTGCTATGTTTGCTTTGCCCGGTAGCAGATAAGCAGCTGCTGTCTGAAACAGAGCTTTGAAAAGGCACTTCTGCATTCCTGCTGCTATTTCACAACAAAGGGAAGAGTGGCCACTTGACTTAAGGGGATTATGGGGCATTTCCAGAAATCAATCAGAGTGCAGTAACATTACGACCCCTTTACATTGAGGCTGAAGCGTCTCACCCAATACACAACAGCTGTTAATCCTCTCAGGGAGGTGGAGTATCAGGAGCACTCCAGCCAGGGAGTCAAAGCGCTCTACGTGCCTTGCCAGTGTGGACTGGGAGTAAGGCAGAGCACTCTAGGAGGCTTTATTGTTGTATAAAGTGCAAGTGTAGCCAAGTCCTGAGTCTGTCCGCACAGAAACTGGACCCCCGCAGCTGGCCTGTGCTGTTGCTTACAAAGCCCCTAGTACTCATGTAAATCAGGCTAAAGAGGAAGTAGTTATAGCTGTAGAGTACAATAAAGCGCTATCGGGGGGGGAACTGTGAACTGGGACTGATGGCTGGTTTTATTCTTGGTTCTGCCACTGACTCACTGTGCGACCGAGTCATGTGGAATTCTGTTTAATTTTAAGGCAGGAAGGTATGAGATTTCAGTCATGTTTATAAATCACATTGGGGTCCTTGGCTGAGAGGAGGTACAGAAATATGATGTATTAGATAGATGAACAGATACATAGGTGGATTCATGAGGCCAGATCCTCAGCTAGTCTAGATCAGCATTGCTTAATGTCTAAGTTGGCCTTCTCTGCTTCTCTTCAGAGGCTATAAATAGCGTTATTGCCCACAGTTAAAAAGTACCACACAGCTCTTTCTAAGCAAGCACATTTATTCTTAAGGTGAAAGCATTACAGAGAAAACATATTAAAAGCAATAAAATAACCTACAGACATACTAATTATGAGAGCTCAAACCCCCACCTCCAACAGAGGCTCTGGCTGGTGTCAGTGCCCTTTGCTAAGGATTGGGGGTCCCATTGGACAGAAGCTCCTGTCCATTTGCTCAATCAGAAGGAGGCCCTCAGTCAGTTTGAATTCAGGCTATTTATGGAAATGAGCTTTCTTTGTCTCTTGGTTTCTAGAGAATCCAGTTAGAACTAGTATGTGTGAGCATCTCCAGGTGGTGGTACCTCCCTAGAGGTGTTACAAGCTGAATCAATTTGTTCAATCACTCTCTGGCTGTTCTTAGTTCCGGGAGGGTTGTGGTCACCCTTCCCCATGAAATTACAAAACAACCCTGGCCTACAATGGTACATCAACTGAATACAGTCAGATCTCACAGAGATGTTGCAGGAAATTGCAATAGCTGTCAGATTTTCAAAAGAGATAAGCAAACAGTGTGCTGAGCTCTTCTGAAAATCTGGCCACTTATTTAGGTGCCTAATGAGAGCTGAGCCCTTGAAAATGTGTCCCACAAAGGGAAGCATGAGAAAGGCCCCAGAGGTGAAAATGAGACAAGGAGACAAACAGAGCCCCAAGGTGACAAAGGGGACATGGGGCAAAAAGGGGAGCAACAGAAGAGATGGGAGAACAGCGGAGCTGTGCATAGTGTTAGAATACAGGATGAGGAGCATGAACTTTATGCAGAATGACCCAGCGAAGAGACTCTAAGCCTTGGTCTACACTCTGGGGGGATTGATTTAAGATACGCAACTTCAGCTACGAGAATAGCATAGCTGAAGTCGACATATTTAGATCGATTTACCGCGGCATCCTCTTCACGGCACTGAGTCGACTGCTGCCACTTCCCTGTCGACTCCGCCTGCACCTCTTGCGGCGGTGGAGTACCTGAGTCAACGGAAGAGCTCTCGGAGATCGATTTATCACATCTAGACTAGACACAATAAATAGACCCCTGAAAGATTGATGCTACCTGCTGATCCAGTGGGTAGTGTAGACCTACTCTTAGAGGAAAAGGAAGAGGTTAAATGAGCCCTGGCAGAGAGAATCGGGACATGAAGCAAGGAGGACTGGAAGGAAGAGATGGAGTTTGAAAATGCTCCTTCTCCTGATATTTTTCTCTAATGAGCACATCATCAGCAGGATAGGAGGGAGCTCTTTGTGGAAAGCAAAAAGGGTGCAAAACAAGGAAATTTATCTTTAATTGACCAGGGTTAGTTTATTTCTAATTCAGTGAATAAAGAGTCCTGCCACACTTAAAGAATTCCTCATCTTTTCCAAAATTTCAAATAAATTAACTGGGAATTAGCTAGAGATAAGCCTGAATCAGAACACTTGTTCAGAACCAAGACACCCAGCCCCATCCCAGAGAAACTTTGAGGATGTTTGGATGAAGATCTAGAGGCCAAATTTAGGCCTATCCCAGAACGGACTAAAGATGTCCACCATGGTCCAGCAGCCCAGACACCAAAGAAATTCTGATTTAGATCTAATTCTGGGCCCAAACTTCACAACTCAGGCTCATCTGTAGAACTAACCACAAACGGAAAAGAGATCATGAACTCTGGCTCCTAAACCATAAATGCGCTTGACTTAATCACTCTGAGTTTCGTCCTTCAAGGTCTATGGCATTGGCTTAATGGAGCTAGGGCCTGGAAAGGAGACAGGTTACACTGATTCATTGAAATTAGACACAGTTAAGTGCAGAGCTGTAGCTGCTATTTGTCATTCTGCGACCCACGATTTGTCTAAAGAGAAAAACAAATAACTTGCTGGGGGAATAAGGAAGAAATTGGTTGTGGCCAGGTCTTCCAGAAGTGGGTATAAGGCTCAGCATCCAGAGACTCCGGTGTCAGCAGCCCTCAAGGGCAGCTATTAATTATCATTTCAATCTCTCTCGCTCTCCCTGCTGGTTGTTGGGGTGAGAGGTGCCTGTGTTGTCAGGTGAATGAGGGAGCGAAGATAAAAATCTGTGGTGAGGAAATGTGACGGCTTTCTCAGTCCCTCTTTTGATGTGGCAGGGTAAATGAATTTACAACAGAACCAACCTGAGCAGATGCGGTCATAACCTTCTGAACTGCCCTAGCACAAGGAAAAGGGCCCAGCAACATCAAAGACAAAGGACAACTGGAGTTCCCCTAGCGCACAAAATAAAACCACTACAGGGCCACTAGCAAGGATCTCCTTTGGAGATGAGTTACTACTACTACAGTCACAGCAGGATCAGAGGCAGCAGGGAATGCAAAAACTAATCTCCCACAATATGTAACAATAACACAGTGGAATGGCTCATTTTCTTATAGAGCCAGATCCCGTCCCCGTTCTGTGGAGAAACTTAGGGCCAGAGAAGGGAGAAAGCTCTGAGGCTGTCCTGACAACTTGCCCCAAAGCATTCCTGCAAGGGTGAGAAGATTGTGGGGGCTATCGAGACACTAGGAGATGAAGCGTCCCCACCCTTCATATCCATGGAGAAGGGAACCTCTTCATTCACAGAGGCAGAAGCCATCCTGCACATAGATATCTGTTCCTCTGTGTGTTTATTGTTGGCTGCATCCAAGGGGGACTGCAAATCCATTACTGACCCTCCCCCGTGGAATAATCTGGAGAATGTCGGGGGTTGCAGGAAGGGGAAAAAGAAGACTGATGATGACTATCCAGTCCTGCAAATGCCTGGAGTCCTACTGACTTCAATGGAGCTGCCCTGATTTACACCAGTTGAAGGTCTGTAAGGTTGGGATAGGAACACTGACCCCTCTTTTCTAAAGGGCTGTGAGGTCTGCAGATGAAAAGTGCTATGTATTATATTGCTGGACAGCTATAGGGAGCATTGTTGGATCTATTTGGATTACAGATATAGAAACAAGGAAAGAGTTTGGCAGACTGATTCAAGGACGAAAAAGAAAACATTCTGATATGCTGTCATGCAGAAAGAGCCCTCCCTAGAAAGGTCTGGTGAGGGCATTTCTCAGTGCCCACTTTTTGTCTGAACTCCTCCAGCTCCCTCAGTCCCAATCCAGCATGGAAGAGACTCATCCGATTGTGTTAAAATCAAATGTACTTAAAGATAGACGTCACTCTACCATAGGGAATCCAAAGGGAATCACTTAACTTTCTGCTTCTTTGTCAATTCCCCTCCATAATAGTTCTTGTCAATTTGCATTATTCATGAATAGCAGAGCTAACTGAAAATGTATCCTTGATGGAATATAATGCAAACAATTTTCTGTGTGGGTGGTATAAAACAAAATAATAATTACAATTCAAGGTGATAGCACTTATAACAAAATATCATTCATATAAAAATCTTAGTGGCAAGAATAAATCTTCCAGCAACAAAAGAACACCAAGAAAGAAAACCTCTGTCTGTATCACATTCTATCAGTGACTCTGGTGGTATGCTTGTGTAAATAAACATTGTGTCTTCATTGGAAAAGAGGAAGAAAGTAGAAAATGTAAGACCTGTGAAGTAGACCCTTAGCTTTACAGAATAAAGCAAATCATCTTCTGTCTTTGTGTCTCCTGGCTTACACACAACTAGCTTTCCCTCATGTGAGGCTTTTGCTGCAAGCTTTTGTCAGGATCAACTGTCCAGTTATTTAGGATTTGGCAGTTTATTGTAGTCCCACAAAATTGTATCAGTCCCTTTCATTGAGTTCATGCTGATTTTACACCGCTTTCAGTAACATGAGCTGAAGATTGTCTCTGGAAGCAGTTTTGACCTGGATAACTCGCACTGATTTTGTATTATAGTGTAATGAACTATCTATACACACAGAACCTCTGTGGATGGAATCAGAACTGCTCAGCTGTGTGTCATAGGTTCTACGCTGCCAACAGCTACAAGAGTCTCTTTCACCTCAGATGATAAGGGATGATCCATTCAGAACAAGAAAATCTGAGTTCTATTCTTGGAGTACTCATGGATTTCCCAGTGGCCCTGGTGTGCACCATACTAACAGCCAGGAGGCTATAGGGGGCTATGGATTTTTCAGTATGTCACGGATTGATGGAGCAGTCCCTTTCAAAAGAGCCTGGTTGTATATGATTCCCACAGTGTAAAGACCTCTTGAAAACAGATTTTGTACTGAAGAGCTATGACGATCTGTAAATTATGGAGTGACTCACCAAATACATATAACCTCAGCAGTCTTAAGTGAATCCAAACAACAGCACACTCAGCCAGCTGTTGGGAAGATAGGGTTGTCTGCAGCATTGATTTTCTCTATGGCCTCACTCAATTTACTCTCCTAGATTCCTTCGGAGACCACAGTCTATGCAAACTGAAGACAAACACATGAGTCAAGCAAAAGAGATCATGCAAATGAGTGGAATTCCATCACATGTTGTCAGAAAACTGAGCCCAACTGCGGGATCGCCTTGCCACCCTAGAAGGGCTTACAAGGGCCAAACCCAGGTGGCCTGTTGGGTCAACCCAGTTGGGGAATAGGAGGACTTTAGGCCAGAGAGCCAATCTAAGAGTGGCAGGATCATGTGGTTCCAACCAAAAAAAGGAGAAAGTAGAAAATCTGTCCACTAAGGGTGAATTGGAGAAGGACAAAAATGAGCGTAAGGCGTGGCTCACCCAGTATCCATGACCTGTGGAGCAATAAGCATAGAGCTATTGGGCAGAACCTGAAAAGATAATGTGAGAAGGGACATCAAATGGAAAAGGAATAGTCTTAGATAACTATTCATAGCCCCTTACCCCTCCGATCACTACTGCATTCCAGCTGCCAAGCCACTTCCTCCAGCCCATTTCTTTTTATGACAGGACATCACATTAGTTCCTCTTCTAATATAAAGCTGGTTTCTGAATGTGCCTTAACTGTTGAGAGGGTGAAAGGGTGGGTAATAAATTGTCCAGGAAGGCATTTCTGTAAACAAACAGTCACTGGGACAAGCTCTGTTTCCAGATGCCTTGAGTAATAATATTTATATGGTCGTTTTTAGCCATAGATCTCAAGGCACTTTACAAAGGAGGGTAAATATCAGTACTGTGCTGTATCCCCATTTTACAGATGAGAAAACAGAGACACGGATATGGGAAGCGATGTGCCTGAGGTCACACAGTGAGCCTTTGTCAGACTCCTAGGTGAGTTTTTATCCACTAGACCACACTGCTTCCTATTAATTCTTGTGGATGTAATGGAGAGTGGGTAGCGGCTTGCAGTCTCCAGTTTTATTCCATCAACCATAGTTTACATCAAAAATGACTATCCAGGATCTTGCAGATGTTACCTGCCTGTTCAGCTGACATTCCCTTTGGATGTTGGGGTTACAAAGTAATTCACTTCATGTTTTCCTCCTTTTCTTTTTAAAGCTTTCTAACCTGTAGTAGGTTACAGAGACGTTCTGCTGGGGGTCAACAGTTCAAATCTAACCCTGGTTTGTAATGAATACAACTTGTTCCTTTTTAATGGCTATTAAAAGGACTGTGTGAAATGAAGCAATAGGTTTTGGTCTGGTTGATCAGTGTTCATGTCACCATAACCATCACTGGTACTGGCTGGCAGCTTGAGTAGAAAGATCAAGGGCTGAATGGGCAGAGGGCTAAACTAACCTTTCTGTGTGTCAAGCTTATTAACAGGGTGTTGTGTGGGAAGCTTGCACTGTTGAAACTCGTGCCGTGCCTGTTTGGCAGATAAATAAAGAATTTCAGTCTCCAAGACTGTCAAGTCAGCACTAAATCCACATTAAGAAAATATCTTCGAGATTTGCTTACAAGACTTCAAGATTCTCCAGGCAGGGCTATGCGTTTGCATAGCACCAACTATAACGGCCTTGATACTGGTTGGGGGCTTTGGCTGCTACTATAATACGAATAAGAAGAATTGCACAATCAGGGCTGGCTCTACCCTTTTTGCTGCCCCAAGCAACAGCGACAACAAAAACGACCGGCCGAATTGTGCTGCCCTTTTTTGGACCAGAATGCCGCCCCTTATAATGTGCGGCCTCAGGCACGTGCTTCCTCAGCTGGTGCCTGGAGCCGGGCCTGTGCAGAATGGTCCCTTGAGTTTGCTGTGCCAGGAGCAATACAGGGACAGCACCAGGCCATTGCTTGAAAATGATGCTTAGTATGTGGACTACGGGATGATTTAGTTGGGATTAGTCCTGTTTTGAGCAGGAGGTTGGACTAGATGACCTCCTGAGGTCCCTTCCAACCATGATATTCTATGATTCTATGATTCTATGACTCAGCACTAATTAGTGTCCTTGTCCACTTGTCCCTTTCAGTTGTCTTGTTAATAAGATATTTTACAACACCATCTTTTCTCCAGAGGCTTTTACCAGAAATACAATTAGCAGCCAAAAGGCCTCCATGGATTGAGTTTAGGCTCCAGAATCCTGTTCCAGGCTTTGCCACTGATTTACTTTGAAACCTCAGATAAATCCCTTATGGTGGGATTTTCAAATGTGCCCAAGTGATTTAGGAGTACAAGTCCTGTTGAAAGTCGTGCTCCTAAGTCCCTTATGTGCTTTTGAAAATGATACCTTTCATCTCTCTCTCTCTGTGAGTTTCCCATCTGTAAAACCAATCTTAATACTTACCTATCTCAGAATGGAGTTGTGAGGTTCAATAATGTTTGTAAAGCACTGAAGGAGTGTTAGCACTTATTATTACGCATCTTTGTGGCAGCAAGTCACAGCCAAGGGGGAGCTGTATTAGGTGAGGAATTGTGTCCACTCCACTGGGAATTTTTTTCAGTGAAGCCTTCTAAGCTCTTTCCATTTGCAAGGTAACTATTTCTAAGAATCAAAACTCTCACACGGTATCTTTGTCTCTGTCTTCCTACTTCTTTCACAGTCACACACATACTGAAATGTGCAGTCTTCCCTTGCAACAGAGCCCCATGGAGCCAATCTGGCTGGTGCAGAATTTAGACCCTGATCCAGTATGCTGCAGAATACAAGAGAGGTCTTACTGGAGCCTTTATATTTTTCTGGAGGGTGAATTTTTCATGGCTCCAAGAGGTCCTGGTATCACTGCCCCCTCTCCATCATCATTAGAGATATCAAAGAGGTGATCTGTCATCTGAAATGGAAATATGCCTAATATTCAAATTAGAAGAAGCCAAGCCCCAAGCAAACTCAGCTCAAGACCATGTGAAGAGGGGGATTGAAGGCCTGACTGGAAGAAGCTCAAAGGAAGCTCAAAGTGATGGGAAGTCTAAGAAGAAAAGGGAATCAACCTTCCAATTAAAATTGCTAGGGATGAGAATTTTGTCAGTGTTGTTATTAATCCAGGATAAGAAATCGGACAACTCAAAGAGACAGGAGCAATTGTATTGAGAAGAGGCAGGAGTCCTCAGCCCAGGGTCATCTTCCCCGCTTGTGCTCTCATACAGGAGCAGATGACAGTGAAGCACATCGTGATTTACCCAAGGCCACAGCGGGTGTCAGTGTCAGTGCCAGTATTAGAACTCCAGGGGTTCTTGGCCGCCATTCTGCTGTTCAAATCACTAGACCACACCTCTCATTATAAAATAATTGCCCTCGTGTTCTCTTTGAAATCAAAGCTGTTTGCAATTATATGGAAGAGAGCGAGAGAAGATATAAAATGGGATGATCTTATTTTAAAGGCGTTCACATTTTTGTATGTCAAAATTCAGTTTTAGACAACCATGTGTGGGCTGTCATTAAGTTACCACCCTCCCCCATCTATTTTGGAACTTTTCAGCTTGGAAAAGAGGCTGCTAAGGGGAGATATGATAAAATCATGGCTGGTATAGAGAAAGTAGATAAGGAAGTGTTGTTTACTATTTCTCATAACACAAGAACTAGGGGGTTACCAAATGAAATTAATAGGCGGCAGGTTTAAAACAAATAAAAGGAAGTATTTCTTCACACAGCACCCAGTCAACCTGTGGAACTCTTTGCCAGAGGATGTTGTGAAGGCTAAGACCATAACAGGGTTCAAAAAAAGAACTAGATAAATTCATGGAGCATAGGTCCATCAGTGGCTATTAGTCAGGATGGGTAGGGATGGTGTCTCTAGCCTCTGTTTGCCAGAAGCTGGGAATGAGCGACATGGGATGGATCACTTGATGATTACCTGTTCTGTTTATGCCCTCTGGGACACCTGGCACTGGCCACTGTTGGAAGAGAGGATACTGGGCGAGATGGACCAGTAGGGCCATTCTTATGTTCTTATGTTATTCCTTTATTCTCCTTTCATTCAGTATTAAGATTTTCTGTTCCTTTTGGAGATTCTACCCAGTAGTTTGCATCAGCCATAGCAGAGGCTTCCCCCAGAGAATTCTTCCTAGATTTTACCCTGAGCCCAGAGCTTACTGAGCTAGAATTTTGGGAGGTTAGGGAGTGTTCTGTGGATACCCATGTAGCATAGGTATGATCAATAAGACCCACAGTTGTGAACCTCACCATCGTGACCCTCTCAATGCTTTGATATGAGACACTCTCAATAATCTGACGTATGACACTCACCAGCTCAAATAAATTGGACATGGCTCTCTTTAGAGCTTGTCAGTGGTGTTCCTCCAGAAGCCACAAGGAGTGTATCATTGTGATCCCAGGCGCGCCCTTTAATCAGCAGAAGAAATGTTGTTAGCCAATTTTAAACTCCTACATCAATGGAAGAAATGCTCGCGTGACCCTAGCTGTAGCTGTTAAAATGAAAGCAGTCTTGCAAAATCGTCATCACCGTTTACCAGCTGAGATACAAAGGGTAACATTTTCAACAGCAGCTAAGTCCCATTTTTTAAAAAATGACTTAGACACTTGGCAGCAAAAGTCTCACAGAAAGACTTCAGATGTGTCTACACTGAGCCTTGGTGTGGACAACAGGGGTGTGAGTTGCAAAGCGCACCGAAGTGTTGTGATCTAATTGTCCCTAGTGGATGCTGCTGATGTGAATTTAAAGGTACCTCGTTCTTATTAACGTACAAATGAAGTACCTTTTGGTTCATGCCAACAGTGTTTACATGGGGCAATTAGATGGCAACACTTTGATGTACTCTGCAATTCACACCCCACACGGCCCACACTGCAGTTCAGTGTAAACATAGTCTCAGGCTCCTAAAGTGCCTAAGTCACTTTTGAAAATGAGATGTAGGCTCCCAGGTCACTTAGGTACTTTACACAAAATCTGTTCACCCTCCCCCTTTCCCATGATAATTAAAAATTAATGGAAAATCTCAATTATTTTACTAATGCATCATAAAACAATTTACATGCCAGAGATAAGTGGATGAGTAGAATTTTTGCCAGACTGGATTTAAGTTAATTGGGTGAAATGGCCACTGGGCACAACAATAATAGCCAAGTCAGGAGGGTTAGCTGATAAACTAGGAGTGTGTGCTAGCAGCAAATTGAAAAGTGGGAGTTGAGCTCACAGCAAATGCTGCACGAAATTCAGGTGAATTTAGATCTATTTTTACCAGGGGCTGAACTTGCCAGAGAAAAATTGATTATGATAAATGTAAGCTATTTTACTGATGAGTATTATGCAATGAACAGAATGTAAGCCACTAAACTAGAGCAGAAAGGTTTCAGTTAGGTGTCTGGAAGACTTGTGGACTGACCATGAATGCCTTTTCTGAGCAGTTATTCTGAAACTCAGGATGGACCTGCATCTCTATAAGGGCAATCACGGTGCCAGAAATAGACTTTCCTGGGTATTTGGACAACTTCTTATACCCCATTTATCCTAACTAGGAAGCAGCAGTCAGAACAGCTAAGGCCTCATAACTCACACAGGTCCTGTAAGGTGCTGAGTGTCATCAACTCGCATTGAAATCAATGGGACTATTCGTGTTTATAGTTAGGCAGGTACTTAACTACTTTGCTGAATTAGGCCTAAATTATTAACAGAATGGTTCACCATCTCCAGAGGGGTTAGACAGGGGTTTGTATATACAGCCTTTAAGCCAAATGAAACCCTAGTATAACTCTGTTGAATTCAGCCATGTTATGTCAGGGATGAATTTGGCCCTTAGAGGCTGATCGAGTTTCCATGGAAGTCTGTAAGAGTCTTTCCATTTGATTTCAGTGGAAAATGAATCAGATCCTTAATGTTTAAGGTAATATAGACAAGTCTGCATTATAATCAGCGTTTATATTTAAGTGGTAAAGTGTATGCTCATGATTATTATGAAAATTATTCAAATTACAGAGGCTGCTATCTTAGGTAGGCTAACGGATCTGCCTTTTAACTAAAGAATCACACCAAGACCTATCATTAGCAAGAGTGGCTGAAGCTAGTGTGACATTTAAGATTATATTTTCCACTAAAAACTGTCCTAATATATTATTCCTAATGTAAAACTCTGCAGTTAAAGTCAGCAAAAATCAGGAAATGAAGAACTTAAAGTTCCAATAGCAGCATTAACTCAGCTGCCTTTCACTTCCTGTATGTTTTATGGCAGTGGTTTTCAAACTTTTTTTCTGATGACCTAGTTGAAGAAAATTGTTGATGGGGATGAGGAGTTTGGGGTGTGGGAGGGGTGGGCTCAGCGCTGGGGCAGGGAGTTGGGGTGTGGGAGGGCGTCAGGTTCTCTGGGATAGGAGTGCAAGCACTGGGGTGGGACCAGGGATGATGGGTTTGGGGTACAGGAGGGGACTGGGTTTGGCGGGGGCTCAGGGCTGGGTCAGGGGATTGAGGCTCAGGCTTAACTTGGGCAGCTCCCAGTCAAGCAGTGCAGCATGGGTACTAAGGCAGGCTTCCTGCCTGTCCTGGCACATGGACCACACTGCGCCCCGCAAGTTCCTGGCCAATGGGAGTGTGGAGGCAGTGCTCAGAGCAGGGACAGCGTGCGAAGCTCCGTGCTTCCCTCCGCCTAGGAGCCAGACCTGCTGCTGGCCGCTTCCAGGACACAGCACAGTGTCAGAACAGGTAGGGACTAGGCTACCTTAGCTGGGCAGCACTGCCAACGGGACTTTTAACTCTGAACCAGAGTTGCCACGACCCAGTGCTTTACATTCTGCAAACCAATACTGGGTCGTGACCCACAGTTTGAAAACCACTGTTTTATGGTATATAATAAAAATAAATATTAATATCTTAAGCTACATCTTTAACTGGAAAATCAAATCAAAATACTATATATTTTCAGTGCAGTGCAGCTGAGTTAATGCTGCTCTTGGAACTCTGAAGTTCATTTCCTCTGTCGAAATTAACTGGAAAGATAGCCTTGTGTAGTTACACATTATATTCTTTCAGTGAGTCCATATACAGTGTGCTCACTTGATAAGTAAAAAACTGTTTATTTTTCTGATCACCAACCCAGTGAACTCAACTGGAGATCTGAAAGTCAAGCCTGGGTTCTTTTCCGCTTTGCCTAGTTCCCAGAAACAAAACTTTCAGTTTCAAACAGGGCTTCACTGACCTCTGTATAGCCTCATTGCCCTCGGTGGGGTGGCACATGTGTAAACTGATTGGAACCATACTAATCATCCTGTTGATGAGGTACAAGATGGAATAGAACCCAGATCTCTCTCTCAGAGCTGCACTGGCTCTGAAAGAGCAGTCAAAAATTTACTTTTATTTCTAAATGCAGCACATTTGATGCTCAATACGCCCAAGAAGCAAACGCACTATGTTGGAATTTCTACATAGCAGCTTGTTCAGAGTAGACTTTCATAGAATCATAGAATATCAGGGTTGGAAGAGATCTCAGGAGATCATCTAGTCTAATCCCCTGCTCAAAACAAGACCAACCCCAACTAAATCATCCCAGTCAGGGCTTTGTCAAGCTAAGCCTTAAAAACCTCTAAGGATGGAGATTCCACCACCTTCCTAGGGAACCCATTCCAGTGCTTCACCATCCTCCTAGTGAAAGTGTTTCCTACTGTCCATCCTAGACTTCCCCCCACTGCAACTTGAGACCCTTGCTTCTTGTTCTGTCATCTGTAACCACTGAAAACAGCCAAGCTCCATCCTCTTTGGAACATCCTTTCCAGTAACTGAAGGATGCTATCAAATCCCCCTTCACTCTTCTGTTCTGTAGACTAAATAACCCTAGGTCCCTCAGCCTCTCTTCGTAAGTCATGTGCACCAGCCCCCGAATCATTTTCATCACACTCTGTTGGAGTCTCTCCAATTTGTCCACATCCCTTCTGTAGTGCGGGGACCAAAACTGGATGTAATACTCCATGTGTGGCCTTACCAGTGCTGAACAGAGGGGAATTACTTCCCTCGATCTGCTGGCAATGCTCCTACTAATACAACCCAATGTGCCATTGGCTTCTTGGCAATGAGGGCACACTGCTGACTCATATCCAGCTTCTTGTCCACTGTAATCCCCAGGTCCTTTTCTGCAAACTGCTGCTTAGTCAGTTGGTCCCCAGCCTGTAGTGGTGCATGGAATTCTTCCTTCCTAAGTGTAGGACTCAGCACTTGTTGTTGTTGAACCTCATCAGATTTCTTTTGGCCCAATCCTCCAATTTGTCTAGGTCACTCTGGATCCTATCCCTACCCCACAGCGTATCTACCTCTCCCCCCAGCTTAGTGTCATCTGCTAACTTGCCAAGGGTACAATTCATTGCATCTTCCAGATCACCTTAATATTAGCACTTCCTGACTTTTGTCTACTATGCAAGTTTTGCTGAGAATTATACTAGGTAAATCTCCGTTAATTATTGCCCTTCCTTGATGCTGAGAATGGTCAGCATCGTTGAAAGATCAGGCTACAGCTGTGTCATCTTGAGGACTCAAAAACAGGACTCAAAATTAGGGAGTCCTTCTGAAAATTTTGCCTTAATCAATTCATGCCTCAGTTTACCCATCTGTTAAATGCAGATAATTCCTCAACTGTCTAAAAGAGCTGTTTTGAGGCAAAATTCATGAATGTCTGTAAAGCACTTTGGGATTCTCAGCCGGAAAGCATTATAGAAATGCAAAATTGTATTCATCAGTACCTTTAGCTGACATTATCTTTTGTTCCAACTGAAAAATAAAGGAAAGCAAAAGCCATTTTACAGAAGCATAAATACGTGGACCGTGATTCAACAAAGTTCTTAAGCAAATAATTAGCATTAAGTATATAAATAGTCCTGTTGACTGCAGGGGGACTACTACGTATATGCTTAATGCTTTGCTGAATCAGGACCTTAAACAGCTAGTAACATACTGTAATAAGTGTGCACTTATGAAAGATCTTAACTGCTTTAAGTCCTTCAGGACAACTTGTGCTTATTGAGATGCACAGAAAATTGTCCATTTAGAAGCTGCAGCAACAAAAATTCCATGCACACATGGTGCATCTGTCTGGGAATGTGAATACTCAGACTTTACTGAATCACTGAAATCTTCTGATATGTGCAGTTGTCAGTTTTCAGTCATCCAAAACTTCATTGTTATCCAGGCAGGATTTTTTTCCCTAGTGGGGTTATGGACATACCCCTCAGTGAGGACTGTTTATTTGCCAAGTATCAGTGTCAAAATTCTGCAATATTTAAATTGAGTTATCTGTGTGATGGGGAAAGCATGGTACTATTTAAACAAAAAGAGAAAAGGTGTATTTATTGCACTCTTGCAATACTTAGAAATTGCTGGGTGAATTTTATTCCATTTTTACATGCACTCACAAACACAATCTAATTTTTTTTATCTGAACCTGGATGGCCAGATCTGTGGCTCTTTAACGTTTCAAGTGTGGCTTGCAGAACCCAGACCCCCACCACATTCTCTGCCTACCAGACTTTGGGGGTGGGGAGCTCAGGGCCTCTGTCCTGCGGTGCGGTGGTGGGGCTAACCCCCCCACCCCCCAGGGCTGGAGCCCCAACCCCAGGAAGGTGCCTACTGCAGAGCTGAAGCCCCAAGTTTCCCCCACCTTCCCCACGCCTGCTGCAGAGCTGAAGCACTGAGTCCCGGGAGGCACATCCCAGCTCTTGAACCTCTGAAGATTCTCAAAGGATCTGTAAGTTTGGCCATCCTGATCTAGACCCAAACATGGACAATTTCTCTGCAAAAAGTAATTTTTATCAGAAGTGGGGGACTGAAAATATAATGGAAACTGCTTTGTAGTTTTAACTGTACTGGGTGCTACCATGAGCCTACTGTAGTCTAGAATAGTGCGTCTCAACCTTTTCTGTACCAGGACCTCTTTTTCCACATTGGGACACCGACATAGCCGAATCTAGCTGTATGGGAAGAGCAGAGGGGCATAATCCTCTGACAAGTTTGGGATTGCCGAACTGAAAACGAATCTAGCAAAAATATAGAGGTGGTCCTACTTCAGAAGCAGCAAGACAAATTGGTCATGGAGCAGATGATCCTTTGAAATTCTTGGAAAAGGCTTTATCAGAAAACCTTGGGCCAAGAGCTTGATCTTCAGTGATCAGGTGACAGATTGAATAAGACTCTGCCTGAACCATCACTCAAAACTTAAACAAAATCCCAGCCTTCATTCAAACTCCCATGTGAAATGAATCATAAAAGGTTATGAGGGGCCAAATGTCTGCACATTACAACCCTAATTCAGAAAAGCATCCCTTTCCAGGATGTTACTTAAACCGGTGCCTAATTTTAAGCACATGCTTAAATCCCTTTGAAGTTAAGCATGTGATTAATTACATTCCTGGACTGAGGCCTAACAGCTTGATCCTGCAAGATCCTGAGCACTCTAGCCCTGATCCAACAAAACACTCTTTACACATATGAGCAGTCCCATTGAAAGTGATGGAACACAAACATGCCTAAGTCGAGGATATGCTTAACTGCTTTGCTGAATGGGGCATCAGAATGCTTGTCACCTTGCAGGACTGAGTTCTTATTTAAGTACATAATTTGCATGGTTTGTGTGGGATTGGAAGTATCAGTTGTAAAAGACTAGGAAGATCTTTCTGTAGATCACCAGAACTTTGTAAAAGCACAAAGAATGCTAGGCCCAAACCACCCACCCCAGATTTTACACTGGTTTGGTTTGTGCTGGAAAGGACTTTAGGAGATTGATACTGTGTGCGAATGATCTATAGGGTGCTATTCATCCCTATGCAGAAGGCCTAGCTACCACTTAAGTTCTACTTCAACCACATTCATTTAACAAAGGAAAACAGCTCTGCAGTTTTGCCTTCTGGAATCTCTGCTTTGTAAACATAAACAGGGTGGAATGTTGGACTGAATGGAGGAGGCAAGGTGCCCCATCTATAGTATCAGCAATTGAACTCCATCAGAAGATAAATATGTTTCACATAGATCTTCAAAAAGGGATTGTATGTGTCACTACAAAGCAGGCTTTTTCTCTCTGTCGTGGCTTGGGATTCTTGTGCCAAGATTGACATGTTTTCCTCCCTTAAGAAATTAGCATGGTTTCTGCAAGCTTTTTATTGACTGCCAATGCCTTGCTACCAATAATTTACCAGTATTGAGAAACTTCTGTGCTTTTACGGTGCTCAATTAAATTGGCTCCCACATGCCTGGATTTGTTCATTTCTGGATTACATGCTTTGGGCTCAATCCTACAAACTGCTGAGCGTTGACCTCAATCTAGTAAAACACTTACGCATGTGAGCATTCCCATTGACTTCAAAGTTAAGCAAGTGCTTGAATACTTTGCTGGATTAGGGCTAGAGAGCTCAGCATCTTGAAAAGGAAACGGAGCCTTTTGTGAACTTTATAATAAAAGAAACAAAGGGTTTTCATGTTTCATCTTATCTTTAGGGCTTATGTGAGATATTATTATGAATTATCATTATTTCATTTATTTATTTATTGTATTGCAGTAGTGCCTAGGAGCCCTAGTCATGGACCAGTCCCCTATTGTGCTAGGCACTGTACAATCATAGAACAAAGACAGTCCCTCCTGCAAAGAGCTTACAGTCTAAATTTAAGACAAGATATGACAGATTGATACAAGTAGAAGGAGGAGCACAAGGAAACAATGAGAGTTAAGTGGGACTTAAAGTAGTTCATAAGTCATGTTCTGGGCCTTTGCATGAGGTGAATTGCACTCCCAGCAAAAATGTGTTCTATAAAGCTCAAATTGGGCCTTAGTGCTTAGATTCAAGCTCCCAGTAACCTGATATGACGCTGGCAGACCAGTGTCAGATCATGCCAAGGCCCCTAAGCCTTCTGTGCACTGACGAACGTAGAGCTGGAAACCAGTCTGGCTCACCTGTGTGTTAGCATTGTTAAAATAGATGTTAAGTTTATAAGAATGTGTTTGGTATTTGGACTTTACAAAATGCTTATGAATTGCTGCATGTGTTAATCTTACTTATAAGATCAGAATCCCATGTTATAAGGTAATATTTAAGTGTTTGTTACTATAAAACTGTTTGCTATGAAACTGGAAAACCACATAGTCAGGAGAGTAGCATTACCACATGTGAAATTCTAGTTTATCACAAGAGGTATCATTTCCTGCCCCACAAAAGAAGGCCTATAGACACCAGGCAAACCATTTTGGAACATCAGTGGACAATAGACTTTGTTGATTGCTCTTCCCCACACACACCCACACCCGTGAAGAGGGAATGTGTACAAACCCTTGTACCATCACAGTTTGAACTCTGGGGAAGTGAATAAAAATCCCTGACCTGAAGGATCAGTATCACTGTGCTGCTTGGAATTTGGAATATTTCTGAGCATAAGCAAGGAATCCTCAAACTGCTTAGCTTTGGTTAGCCATAAAGAACATATAGAGCATAAAAGCAGCTTCTATTACCTTTTGACACTTAAGATTGTAACTCATTTGTGTGTGTATATTACCTGTTTTAACCTTGAAAATAACTCCCATTTCTTTTTCTTACTTAATAAATCTTCAGTTAGTTTATTATAGAATTGGCTACAAACATCATCTTTGTTGAGAGATCTAAGGTACTATTTCCCTGGGGTAAGTGATTGGTCCTTTGGGACTGGAAGTATCCTCTATATTGTGATTTTGGGGGTAAGGGACCATCTATCACAAAGGCAGGCTTGCCTAGGTGGCAAGATAGACCAGAGTACCCAAGGGGACTGTCTGTGACTCTCTGTTAGAGCTGCGGTAGTGCTTGAGGAATTCACACTTGATACTAGGTTGGTGAAATCTAATTCGAGATTTCATGGCACCCATGGTCTTGAGCCACTCTAGAGAGCTTGACACGTGGGAAATAAAAGAAATACCATGAGAAAAGCTAGTTTTGTGACATTTCTGACCCTGCTCAGACTAGTTCTGAAAGTCTTAGGTGAGACTTTGTGTGACACACAAGATCCTTGGCAAAGAGTCCCCTGTTCGTTGCAAACAACACTCACCTCAGATCTGACAAACTTAGAAGATAAAGTTTGTACTTCATGGTCCAAGATACACAGACAAGGTTTTCATCTTGGGGCCAAAAGACCAAACACATCAAAACAGTTGATCACAGCCTTTAATAGGCCGAGAGACTACTTACACTTGATCTTAGCTCCGATCAACAAATACGTCTTGTAAAATGGATAAATATCCTGTAAGATAGCTGTAGAAAGATTGCAACTTGTCAAGATTGATAATCATTGCCAAGTGTATGTACAGGTAATATTTAAGGAATAATGTATTTATATTAAAAGTATGCTTTATGGACTTGCAAAATAGTCACAAGGGGTAATACATCTCAGTGATGGCTCATTCATGCAAGCGGGAATTGTTACCCCTTCCTAGTCAGCTAGCAAGGCAAGGTAAGGTTCTGTTGTCTGCCCTGGCCACATCCCAGAACAGTCAATGGAAAACCATCAAGGACAATTGCAGAGGATCAAAACCACTTGGAGGTGAAAAGGACCATTGTAGCAGGCAGGAGATCACTCTGGCTATGAATAAAGACAAAAAGCTGTTTCAGTATAACAGAGTATAGGGGGAAACACTCTTGTCCATTCACTGAGGAAATTCCATGAAAGCAGGGCAGGCTTTCATGAATATTTGAATCTTATTTCTTGTGGGAAAACCAGACACCTCTCTAACAGATTGAACTTTGAGGGGGAAATCTCCTTTATTGTATAGGAAAGATAACTATTGATAAGGGTAAACTCAGGTTCAAATTTTATTATTTTGTTTTGTGTTGCAACCAGTGGTTTCCATCACTTTCTCTCATTTCTTGTTAAATCTTTATTCTCACTTAAATAAACTTCCTTTTTATTATAAGTGCTCACAAGTGCTGTGTGGCTTACAGGAGTAATGGTTTAAGAGAAAACCAGGGTACACGGCTCCTTTGAGTGCAGAGGATCTGGAATTTCTGTGAGTAGCCAGTGTCTGGCCTGGATATGACAGTAGTACAATTCAAAGAGACATTTGGCTGGAGTGGGCCTCTTGTTAATCTGCAAGGCAAAGACAGGGTTGGCATAGCCGCAAGGAGAGTGCCTGAGCGGCTGAAAAGCTAGTGGTGCTAGGAAGCTGACATGCAGCCAAGCACAAGCAAGACTACCTCATGATGAAAGCAGGGGGCAAACAGGTGATTCACTGTCCTGGGTACTTTGAGAACTGTCACACGTTGTTCTCACATCAGCCCTTGATTTCCAGACTTAAAGCAGTTCAACTGAGCACTGACTAGACATTGAAACATTGGGATACTTATCTCACCTAACTGGAACCTCCAAATGTTTTGAGGTTCACCCATCTCTAATTATTGCACAATGTCCCAATATGACTGGGAAGGCAAAAGCTAGATCAGAAAGAAATAATTACTTTTTTTTATTAGCTTATGATATAGTCCCGCCCTTCCACATTGCCAGCTTGCCCAGTCATTCACAAATGCTGACTGTGAATTATATAATTATCAACCTATAATTACAGGCAATATATACATATTAATCCCCCTGGAGGAGATCAAGGCTTGGCACATACATGCTAACACCCTTAGATCTCTTGGGAATTTATGCCCATTGTAAATTAAAGAATATTTATTTCTCAGATGCCTCAGACATTTTATGAAAAACGAACCAACAATAGAAAATAAAAGCCTTGTGCTTTTTAAAAAATGTTCACAAGGTATGTAACTGAACAAATCCAGGCATGTAAGAGACAATTCAATTTCCACAGTGAAAACAAAAGAAGTTTCTCAAAACTGGAATACTATTGGTACTGTGGCATTGGCAGTCAATGAGGAGTTTGCCAAAACCATGCTGATTTCTGCAGGAAGGAGGAGATGCCAGTCTCAGCACAAGAATCCCAAGCCAAGATTGAGAGGAAAAAGTCAGCATTGTAGTCACATATGCAATCCCTTTGTAAAGAGCTAAGAAAAGAATATTAGCCTGTTTTATTGATGGGGTTCAAATGCTGGAACCATAGGTGGACTGCACTGCCGCCTCCTTCCATCCCAGAGTATTTTTCTGTTGCTGGACCAGTTTCTCAGGTGGAATAAATCAGCACACTCGTGAAAAATGGAACGAGCCTTCTCCAGAAATATGGGCGCTCACTCATCACAATTTGTGGCCAACTCACAGAGTTCAGTAAAGGAGAAAGCAACCCCATCTGTGTCCTCTTTCTCAGTATGCTGACATCATCACATGGTAGTATGCCAGATGGGAAAATCTGAGGTGAGGGCAAAGTGAAAATCCTAGTTACACCTGTTCCCTGGGCTATTTGCCTTTCCATCATTTTACAACATCACAGGGAGTCTCCAACAACTTGACTCCACCAACCCCCAAAATATGTAAATGGAGCAAAAACAGGTAAATGCTGAACCATAACTATCAGTATGTGCTTTCATCTGTGTGACAGGTTACACTGCACTCAGCTAACCTTGATTTAAATTCAGCTTGCTTAAACTACTGGTATATTTGAATAGAAAGCAAAAATAATGGTAAACTCTGATTCCTATTCCTAGAAAAAATGCATCAAATGTTTATTGAAACTGAAACATATGTATTAACATATGGCAGAATTTCACTTACTGTATGTTTTAATGTAGAGCTGATGAGGAAGGCATCTGTGCTGAGAGCATCTGAATGAGAGCTCAGATAATGAGCAGAGCTAGAAAAATACACATTGAAGGGTTGGGATGTATCAAAATGCCTGGTAGTTGACTTGTGTCAGAGCCAGAAGAATGCACATAAGTTTCTATGCAGGTATAGTGTTGTGCTTTGCTCTCTGCAAGTTCATATGCAACTTTGGATGCACCAGCTTCTGTAAGTCATGACCAAGTTCTAAATCCTTGACAAAAGAAGGTTGTGCATTGGAAATGCTGACACAATATTTATTCAGTGTTAAGTGCAGACACTTCATCAAGAATCAGCTCAGTTCAGGTTATCAGAGGCTGCTCTGAGACACAAAGTTCAGGTGTGGATCCACTTCCCGAAAGTATGGATCAGAATCTGTCTTTGAACTTCTATGAAGTTTGGGGGTGTTTGAAACTGGAATTTTCATTCATGCATATAAATAAGAACTAATCCAAACCTTTCTCCACTGTGCCAGTGTAAACTTGTAGTGTAGACCTTCCCTTAAGAAGAGCTCTGTGTAAGCTTAAAAACTTGTCTCTTTTACCAACAGAAGTCAGTCCAACGAAAGGTATTACCTCACCCATTTGTTTCTCTCCTTTTTGTTATTACAGAAAGAGGTCATCATAGCTCTGGGCAAAACCCAGAAACAAGGAGATAAGGAAATACCCTCCTTCTGTTCGAATTGAGTTTCTGAATATCAGAGATTGCGAGTTAGTACTTAGCTTGGCCAAGGAAAAGAAACACAATTGATTTGCAGTACAGCACAGCTCAAAGTGCACCTCTCCCAGATTTTATTTCATCCTTTGGTGCAGAGAAGCGTCTTTCTGAGTAGAGCTATATGGATCATTTGTAGGATCCTTTTATGGTGGCCCATTACTGCTTTGTACAGTCACCAGTCCTTTGGAAATTTTTAACAGGTTATAACAACACTCATCAGGGATGGTCTAGGTATATTTAATTCTGCCTCAACATAGGGTGGATGGACGGGGTAACCTGTTGAGGTCCCTTCCGGCCCTCCATTTCTATGATTCTATGTGCTTAAACACTTTGCTGAATTAGGGCCAGAGAGATTCAAGGTATTTAGGCTCCTAACTCCCATTGATTTCAATATCTTTAAAACACTGACTGTGTGTGATTTACCCAAAGTCACACAGCAATATCTGCACTAGAGCTGGAAATTGATCCTAGATCTCCTGAGTCCCAGTCAACTGTCTTAACCACAAGATCATTATTCTTTCAGAGTACAGATCTCCTGTGTCTTTTCCATTAATCTAACTTGTGTGGCTCCTATGATGTGTGGTTGTAAGTCATAAACCATTAAGTTATGACACAACAAAATCAAAGCCAATAAATGTATTGCTAAGGTGTAGGCCACTTTCTTAACTCAAAAAACAGAAAACCACCATTGCATCAAATCCACGCATTGCAGCATGAACGAAGGATGCAGAGTCAACCTTAATTTTTCAGTTTTGGTTTCTTATCATTTTGTATCAGTTTAAGCCTTTCTAAAATATGTAATTTCCTTGACTGATTTTTCTCCCTTTAGGAAATGAAAATTATTCTGCCGTGAAGTCTGGAACCTACCATAAAATAAACACTGCTTAATTGGGACATGCTTAATAAGGATGGCTACTTTATTGGGACATTTCCTAGGGAACCTAGTTAATGACAGTGAATGAAAAAGACTGTTTCTTAAATGGGACAAAAGTAAGAAACAAATTCTACTTAACAGAGATGCATTTAGATGAGTTAAGTGCTTTTTAACCAGGTTTTAAATAGTTTTGAAATTTTGAGTTTCCATCTTTTAATTGAGAAGTTGCCAAATGTTTTAAAATCATGATGAAATGCATTATTATTTATATTATTGCATAGTGCAGGTATAGGCTACCTTCTACTGTGCAATAGTATAAGGACTCTGACCCTATTGTATAGTATAGTCCAATAGTATAAGGACTGTGACCCTATAACAAAAGGGATGGTCCCTGGCCCAAAGAGCTTAAAGCATCCTTTTTAATCCAGCCTGACAGGCTTGGCTGTAAGGCTGAAGATGCACAATGAGTCTTTGTCAGAGCAGGGAATAGAAGTCAGTTCTCCTGACTCCTCATCCTGTGTTTTAACCAAAGGGAAAAAAATCAACCTTCCTTTCCAATACTTAGAATAATAATAGTAAACAATAAAATAAAAAAAATAATAGGAGGTTATAATTCACCAAAATCATTCTTTTTCAGGATTCTTAAAATCCCTAAAAGGAAATGTCTGGAGAGTTTCAGGCACCTCCGAAGATCTATTAGCTTTGTGCAAGATTATTCTCTACATGAAGATCTGTTGTGTTCTGGGATATTCTTTGAAAATCCTTGAACATTTCAAGGGAGAACAGGAGACCATGTTAAGAAGTTGATTCAAAAACAAAAATCCCATCTTGGATGACAGCTACATAAATTCAGGGACTGTCCCTGGCAAACCAAGACATCTGATTATGCCGTTTTATCCTGTTTGACGAAGGAGAGAGTGTAGGAAAGTGATAGACATGAGGGGCAGATGGAGTTTGCCTAATGTGTCTGTTCTTTTCTATGCTGCCTTTTCAATATGAGAATGTAGCAAAATAGCAGCTGCTCATAATTTCATGAATCAAGAAGTATGTAAATTTCAGCTACAAGATTTGTTGCATTATTAGACAAAAAAAATCTTGCTTGCATCTACAACTTTCTTCATTTCATATGCAAATTTGGGCTTGAGGCTTGCTTCTCCTCTTGTTCCAGTGTGAACCAGGAGTAATACAAATGAATTCAGTAGCATTTCACAGGGTAAACTCTGTGTAAATGAGCATAGAAACATGTCCCAAGAATGTAGCTAATCTCCACTTGCTGCCCTACAGCCAGCATAGGCAGCTATAGAAAAATCACCAGCCTAGAGGGAGCCTTGAATAGTGTAGGGCCACCATAGTGCCTTTTATGCCATACCCCTCCCTACAGCCTGCCCAAGGCGTATGGTAAGGAGGAAGGGCCATGGAAAGAATGCCCTTGTGTCTTGGCAATCCGTAGCTGCTGAAACAACTCCTTGGGGCTGTTGGCAAAGTGTTCCTCTCTGATCCATGCTCGAAATCTTTGCTGTAAACTCAGTACTCATTCCACGTGTGGAACTCCAGCTGAACTCAATGGAAGGTCTCTGCACTGAGTTTTTGCACAATATGTAACAGAGAGCCATACTGTGAATTGGAGAGAAGAATTTGGCAATGTGGAGAAGAACTTGTAATGCAAAACACTGGGAAATAGTTTAACACAATGGGCAAAATTAGTCTTCAGTGTAGCACTACTGAAGACAATGGGCCAGATGTAAAAGGGCATAATTCCACAGATGTCAATGGAGCTGCAACCATTTACACCTATTAAAGATCTGGCCTAATGGTTTGATTTTATACCAGTAACCCCACTGATTTCAACAGAGTTAGTCTTGATTTATACTAGTGTGAACAAAAGAAGAATTGAGATGACAGTCTTCACAAATTAAATCTGTCTCATAATCATATCACATTACGATCTTAAAGTCAAATTTTAAATACAAGAGCCGCAGTAGAAATTGAAAATAAAGAAGCAGAAGGGCAGAGTTTTATGATCAATGTTTTATTGGGTTAATCTAAAAAGGAAAAGTATTTCACATATTTCATAAAAAATACGTATGAAATTAATATGAATCCTTTTCTTGTTAAACTCCTGTGTGATCCATGAACTATAGTATATAAAACAGTGCAGGACAACTATGAACAAAGTTTATTTAAACATTTGTGGCTTCTGTTGGAATCACCAAGCCTGGCTCTCGTGATCTTATCAGAATTGACATATTTCACTCTTACCTTCTTCTCACTCAATCTCTCAAATATCTCATGGAGCTCCAGGAATCCAACTCAGGCAGCTCTAAAATATGTTGCTTTGTCTGGTTTGGGACTATGACTCCAGGTCCAGTTTTGCAGTCCTCATTCAGACAAAACGTCTGTTAACTTCAATGGGATTTTTTGCCTATAAACTTCAGGATTGGCTCCTTATTGATTTTCATTTAGTTAACAGCTTGGCATTATAGCTGAAAAATATTATCCCAATAATGCAAAAAATCCAATTAGATCATATTAAATCTAATATATACATGAAGTGTGACATTCACTTTATTATACTGGGTTTACATTGATTTTGATGTGAGTCTTCCTAATTTATGTCAGTGTAAGAGTGAGGAAAAGCAGGATCAGATCCTATAAATAAATCACATATGTTCAAATTATAAGAACAAAGTTTACAATGAAATCTTACTGAAATCATAAGCCAGGAAAATGTTATTCTATCACCTGTAAGCAAAGTTTCCATTCTAGAGTGAACACAAAAAAATGCCAATCAAGGATAAGCAAGAAAACAATAAGCTATTAAAAATAAATAAAAGGCTAAAATAAGTATCTAAACTGCAGTGTGTTCTCCTTGCCAAAAAAAAAAACCCTGAAAAGGATAAACAAAGGAATTGTTTCATGCCTGCATGACAGCTACAGTCTGAAAAATACAAAGTTATTGGCTTCATACGAGTTCACAAATTGCATATATAAACGCTTCACAATCAAATGATATTTGTTTCCTCCGGCTTTTCTGCCCTTGAACATGTCTTTTTCTTGCTCTTTTATTATTCTAGTTTTTCTGTAAGCTTAACTTTAAAATGGGACTTATGGGTAGACTGCTGAAGCAGGGTTTAAGTACACAGGCTTAATTTTAGGCATGTGTAACTTTTGCTATATGGGACTTAAGGGACCCTGGTTACAAAGCATCTATGGGCACCTGAAAATAGAGGAAAATAGGAATGGTCCACCATGCTCCCTCAGACCCTTTCCTACCCCTCCAGAATGCCCCTTGCATCATGGACTTCCAAAGGGGAGGCTTTCTGCACTAAGGTATTCCCTGTGGGCCACTACACCAGCTCTGCCAACATAAAGTGGATGCAGTACACTCACAAATTCTCTTCAATGTGCCTAGTTCCTTCCTTTGTATTGTCATCTGGGATTGCTGTTTCATCTGCATCAAAACTCAGCTACTGATAATGTAATCTGAATCACAGTTGTGTTTCTGAAGGAAGACCCAGGTCCCAAAGAGAAATCTGACAGATTATTTCAGGAGGGATCATTGCAGATATCTTAAATGTCTTACTGTAGGTCCTGCTCTCATATAGTTCTCATGCTGATCATCATCAGGTCATGCTAAAGTTATTAGATGGCAAAAGTAAAGGTTATAGCATTTTGTGGCATATAGCTTGTATATCACAGTCAAAGTTTGATGGCAACATCATGACACCCATGCAAAGGCAGTATATGAAATGCCTTTCTCTTCAGTATCTTCCTCTCTCCAGCTGGCTATTACTTTACTCACTCCATCTCTATCTGCCAGATTCTCCTCTTGCTTCAGTTTTACATCAGTGTAACTCCATTAATGTCAGTGAAGTTACCATTGTTTGACATCTATATCAGAGGAGAATCAGGGTATCTAATCTATGTATTGCTTTACTCCCTCTTGTATATACCAGGTTAGCCCCAGGATAAGCCATCAACTTCAGTGCAGTCACTTTTATTGAATGTATACCAACATGAAAGGAGAATCAGGGCATCTGTCTTGTAGTATCTAAACACCTAAGGTGCATCGTAACAGGCACAGGAGTGAAAATCTTTCCCCTTTGACTCCTGCTGTTTAACAGTGAGCAGAATGCCATTTAACAGGCAAGGGACGGTATGCAATCGGGAGTGACTGAGGAGCGGTGGAGGGTTCTGGGGCAGTGATGGCAGCAGGGACACCCCCAAGAGAAATAGGAGGAAAGAGGTAGGGAAAAACTGAGAGGGGATGTTAATAAGGAGCCAGGGAAAGTATGTGAGAAGAACCGTAAAAGGATGCAAAGAAAGAAAGAGGAAGAGAGTGAAAGGAGAAAGCAATAGAACAGGGGGGAAAAAAAAGCAAGGGGCCAAGAAAGAAGTGGAGTGAGAAACCCAGCTGGCAGAAGGGACTCCTCGTTATTCTCTCTCCCTGCTCTGAGGGGGCATGAAGGATTGAATTGATGTCTACTGTTTAAATCTAATAAACATTTTCTGTTTTCCCTCCCAAGATAATGGGGACTTTTACAATCACTCACTTTTCAGGCCCTGGCCAAAATAGTTAAAACTTATGGGTGGGACTGGGGGAAGTGTATTTTGAACTAATTATATATACATATCTGATTTCCCTCCTCTCTTTGAGTTCTTCTAGTTTGTTTCTTACTTGGGCTTCATTATTATAGTGCCTCACAATCACTAATGGATTTTATCTTCACAAACACTCCCCTCCCCTTGAGGTTAGGAAGCATTTTGTAGATGGGGAACTAAGGCTCATAGGCCATTAAACCACTTGTCCAGCATCACACAGATCTTCTGTGGCTGAGGCAGGAACTGAACAAAGGGCTCTTGAAAAACAAAACAAAACACTCCAGCGCCCTAACCACTAGGTCACTTATGCTTGGTAGAGCCGGGTCAAGATGTGAGAATGTAAACATCAAACGTGCTTTGAATGAGACGTGCCAGTTTGAGCATCACCATCCCAAGGGCTCCGTGGAACGTTGGGACTGGAAGGTTCCATGGCAGTTAGGAGTGACAGTTGGAGGGAACAGGGAGGAGGCGAGGTCTGAAGGAAGGGTAGGGACAGCCGTAAGGAGTCTGTGAGGGGGGAAGAAATGGAAGAGACAGGGAACAGGCCACGGTGGGGCCTGGAGAGGGTGTAAAGAAGGAGCCAAGGAAAATGCATGAGAAGAAAAATGATGAATATGTGAGGGTGAGTAAAGAAGGGGGAAGGGAGCAAAAAATAGAAACCAACAGAACCAGTGGGAAATTGAAAGTGAGGGGCCAAGGAAGAGAAATAAAGTTAGAAACCCAGGTAGGAGGAGAAGAGAGATCAGCCTGCAGTCCCCTGAGGGGGGAGGAGATAAATATTCAGGTTTAAACCCCCCCCCCCCCCCCACACACACACAGCTTGACAGAGATGCAGAATGGAAAGATTGTGCCACACCAACCCCAAGGCAAAAGTATAGGAGGTGGGGAAAAACTCCAATGCTGAGTTATTTTTACTCAGTGCAAAATCTTCCATATTAAATGGGAGAGGGATTGACCCTCAACCAGCTGAGGAAGAGTATTGACCATTCAAATATAGACTCCATTCAAATACAGTACACTCCCAATTATCCAAATAGGATGGGGGACAAGGATTTTATTGGTATAATCAGGAGTTCAGATAATCAAAGGGCAGGCACCATTCAGCCACTGGGTGGTATCCCACGTGGCCAGGGGCTCCTGCTTCTAGCTGTTCTAGCTGAAGGAGTAGGGGGGTGTCTCTGTTCTATTATCTGTGTCTCTGTATTATCTGAACCCCTACCTTGTCTCCCTATATGAGATACACGGGGGCAAAGAAGAGACTAGGATAATGCAGAAGTTCAGATAATAGAGTTTTGGTTAAATGGAAATATACTGTATTCCTCGCCAAAAGAATGGGAGGTGTAATTCCTCTCCAAACCTTAACAGGAGGCGCTAAGGTGGGGGGATTTTTATGAAGTAAAATTAGAAACAACATGACTCTGATGTGCATTCATTAGAAGCAATGCCAAAGAGATGGAGCAGATAACTTTACAGGTCTTTCTCATCTCTGTTTTCTCTGATTTTCTATGATTATGGTAATAATTATGTATCATCCAAAACATGTCCATGCATCTGTATAAAATGTACTGTTCAGTAAAGCAGATATTTGACAGAAATGTTTGACACTCATATGACCTTTGAAAGATCGAATCAATATTATAATGCACATTAAAGTACTCTAGTTGGGCCTTTTAATAGACTATATTGTAAATGACAGAGAATACCTCTAAAGTAATCATATATTTTCTCCCTGTAAGATAAGCTATCATATAAAAAATGACGTGGGTTATGTGTGAGAGTTACTAATGCTAACATTTGTTATATAAGGACTGGAGTAAACGTGTGCAAACCAAAACAACCAATCCATCCACCCACGCACTCACCCAAATATGTTCTGCTTTTAAATGGCTCAATTTCCTCTACTTCTGTAGAATTGTTTTCTCTCTTCTTTTCTCTTCTCTTCTGCAAACCAGTACGGGCATTTGTAATGAAGTCACAAGCTCATGTTTAGTTCATGTGTAATGTCTTGTATATAATCTATGCTATGATGTTACAAATTTAGCCTCATTGGCCAAATTCTATGGTGACACACTCTATGCAACACCACTGCCCTCAGAGAGATTACACAGCATATAAATCAGTGCAGACTTTGGTCCTTTGACTTCAGGTTAGGCACAACTGGGGAAAAATGCTTTGTTAACTCTGAAAGACAGATGTGAGGCTTGATCCTTGAATCCTTACTCGGGCAAAATCCCCCAATGATATAAAGTGAATCTATCTCTCCAGCACTATCACCATATTATCTGAACACACATGGGCATATTGTAACAAAGGCTGATGGAGCAAAATTATTTTCCTCTCTACTCCTATTTAACAGCAAACAGGATGACATGGCATTTTGGAACCAGAAATTCTATAGCATTTGGGAGTGCAAGTTGGGGTTGCGCAGCTGGGAAGAAGAACAAGAGGTCTGAAAAAGGGCAGTAACAGCAGCAGCTAAACTGGAAGAGAGCGGAAGACTTAGGGAAACAGAAATCCAGGGAAAGCGTGTTAGAAAGACATATGATGAGCAAGATAAAGGGGAAAAAGGGTAGGGAATGGAAGGAAAAAAAACAAACAAAAAACACCCCACAGAACCAGGGGGAAAGACACGGGGGCTGAAAAACAGAATGACAAACTGATCTAAGAGGAGAAGTAACATCTCAAGGTGGAGTCTTGATTGAATAAGGTCATTGTTCATAAGGAAGCGCTTCCACATTGGCTCCTCGTTCTTTGAAAAATTTGGGTTTTTAGAGTGGAGATGCTTTGATCCCCACCATTTTGAGCAACCAGGTAGGGAAATAATCAAACTCAATGCCATTGACAGTCCAGTGGCAATTATATAGCAAATGTATTAGTGGTATGCTATTGAAGTGGATAAGATAAACAAATCGTAATGTGAGACTTTTCAGTTGCCAAAACTGGTCCTGTATATTTCTATGTAGAAATTTTTTTAAAAAATCAGTATAATAAATTGATAAAAATACGGCGTACACTTAATATTAATTAAGTATTATTAGTAATCAATCTCATTATACATATACAATATACATGGGTATGTTGTAATTGTTCAGTATTATAGGTATGGAATGCTAAAGGCAGTAGGCATCGACACAGCTAAAACCTAATCTTTTAAATTTTTTATTTTTTTTTAGTTCCCATTCATTGGATCCTTTAAGCTATGATGCTTCAGGATGTATTATTACAAGATCTGATACTGTCTGGAGCCATCCTTTGAGGAGTCAAGTATGTGCCATTTTTTTCAGTATATAAAAGGAGTTTTAAATATTTCTTTTTAAACAAGCTGTCCTGGTATATTTCAGCAAAGTGCTGAGGACCCTCAACTCCCAGGGGCCTTAATGAGAGCTAGAGGTGCTCAGTACCCAACAAGAGGAGCTCAGGTTCAGTGCGTAAAAGAATAGAGTGTTAAAGGTATGTCTACACTGCAATTAAAAACCCATGGCTGGCCCATGCCAGCTGACACGGGCTTGCAGGGCTAGGGGTCTGTTAAATTAAAGGGTAGATGTTCAGGCTTGAGCTGGAGCCTGGGCTCTAGGACCCTGTGAGGTGGGAAGGTCCAAGATCTGAAGCTACAGCCCAAGCCTGAATGTTAAGCCTGCAATTAAACAGCCCCTTAGTCTGAACCCCTTAGCCTGAATCAGCTGGCACAAGCCAACAATGGATGTCTAATTGCCATGTAGACATACCCTAAGACAGGCCTGCACAACTCAGAAAGCAGTGAGGGCCATATTACTGCAAAAAACCCAGCTGCGGGCCAAAAAGCCCCGCCCTCGCCCCGCCCCCATCCACTTCCTCCAACCCCACCGCTTGGCTTGCCCCACCCCTACTCACCCCTCCTGGGCCACACAGTGAGCCCATGTGGGCTGCATGTTGTGCAGGCCTGCCCTAAGAGGACAGAGCTGTCCAGCAAGATTTCCTGGGTCTTACTGTTACATAGAATGACAAATAAGGGGTTTGATCCTGCAACCTTTATTCACAAGAGTAACCCCATTGAAATGGGCAACCTTATGTGGTGGTAATGTAAGGATTATTATTTTTTGGGTATGGAATGAAAGATGAGGTCTGTTAGAAGTTTAGATTTAAAAAGAAAATTATGTTAAATAACCAGCTCAGCTGAAGTTTTATTTATGTAAGACAATCAATCAATACTTAATAGGCACTGTACAGAAAGGAAAACCATACATTATCAATCTGAGACTGCAAAGTGTGGGCAGCTCACTTCACTTCTAACAAACTCCTCAAAACTCCTCCCTTATACACTGGTATAGAACAAAGATAATCCCTTTAAATCTTTCTTTCCCAGGGATGGACTCACTAAATCTTTATTTCCCATGCTTTGATCTTATTTTGAAAAGTCTCAACCTATCTAATTAATAAGCCCATGACATCTGTAACTGGTTTATCACCACTGAGACCATCTGTGGCCATAATTAGCATTCAGCGACTTACACATTAATCAATATATTGTTCAATGATTGGCTGTTATATTGATTATAGAATACATCTGTTATAACAAATGTACCCTGTCCACTTTATCAATTACTAATATCAATTACAGTGAGCATTTATGAAAACAAGCATCCATTGTTAGTTATTAGTAGTCCTTCCTGGGCATCTGGACTAGGTCAGGAAGGTCAGGGTAAGAAGCAGAGTGGATAATTAAATACAGACCAACAATATAGCTCAGTTTAAAACAAAGCACTATTTTAGACACCCTTTGGCCAATACAGCAAGAATCCTGTGATTTTTGGCCAGGGAATTATGAGAGTTTAGTATACAAAAAGAATCATAAAAAATTCATATTTATTAACAGGCCAAAGGTTAGTTTTAGTTGTTATAAGCTGGATCCTGTGTGATACACAGTGTCCAACTCCCACTGAAATCAATAGGAGTTACAGGTCAGGCCCACTGTCTTTCCACTAGAGCTGAAGTTTCTCAGCACTTCACAGGGTCCAGCTCTACAGCTTATTCCTACTCAAATGGTATTAATAGATGCACTGACACCTACTCATAAAGCTTTTATTTTTAACTGACAGTAATGTGACAAGATGTGACTCTCACAAAAAGATTACAATAAAGTTAAAAAGTAGAATAAAATGTTATTAATATCAGGATCCATTTGTTATTCACATAAGACAATCATTCATATTTCTTGATAGATGTAAATTTCTGCTTAACTTATTAGTATAATAAATATTTCCAGATATAACACAGTAATTTAATACTTACCAAATGTATTTTTAAAATATTACTCAATTTAAAACCTTGAATTTTAACCAGATGTGTTTCCGGAAAATGACTTGAGTCAGATACATATTTTTCCAAACTGGGATATTACTACATAATTTATTATACTGAGACCATAGGACCCAAATCTAAAACACTAACCTAATTTGTCATCCTTGTTTTTTACACCCCTGTACATTTTACCTAGTTAGTCCAAAATAAAAATTGGGATTATCTACTCAGTATTGCAGAGTTCTTTGACATTTCTCTTTCCAGCTGTCTGGACTGGGAACTGACTGGCAGAGACAGTGGTGAAAGGGTGAGGATGAGTATCCTAGCCTCCTTTAGTGGAAAATAAACAGGGTAACTTGTGGGGCTTGATGGGGAAGTAAGAGTTTGGAGGATCACTGGAGGGGAAGAGTTCTTTCTTCTTCCCCTTGCCAATATTCAACTCCCATTTTGGATTCCTTGGACTGCAGTCAGACCAGTATCTCTCTCCTTGCTTGGCTGTTGTCAGCCAGGGAGGAACCCAGCATCTATCTGATATATCAAGGGGGACTTTGCATGCTCAATTCCTCTCCTAATATAATCTCAAAGAGATGAACTGAATTGTCATGTATAATAGTCAAGTTGGGCAAAATCACAAACACTGTCCCAGCAAAGGGATTGGACAGCCAAAAACATGGCTACATTAGCAAGCAAAAGAGGCATCCTTCTCAAAGCAAGCTTAACTGTCTGCAACTGCATAGGCTGGCTGCCCAACAGAGCTGCTGTGAGTTCTGCAGTCCAGAGAATGTTGGCGCCTGTACTACTGGAGCTATCTATTCAATTCACTCTAGTACCTTTAGTGAGTACTAAATTAACTTAAAAGAGATAAAATATATTTGTTATTAGGCTGTTTAATTATAAAAAATTATACACACATATATGTATGTATATATCTATTCCCTTTGTAGACCCACATATATCAGTATTACAAAGATAGATTTTTCACAGCTATAAGTTTAGTTTTAACTAATTATGGGCCTGATCTTCCATTCCCAGAATGCTCAAAATTCCCACTGCAGACAATGGAAGTTTTGGCACCAAAAAGACTACAAGTTGGTGCTCTGTATACATGTGTATTTAGCATTGAATTTAATCCCCCTCCACACTCATTGAAATGCTTGGGACAAATAAATCATGACATAAACATTGATTATATGCATTACAAAAGTAGTATATATATATATTTATGGGCCTGATTCTGTTTGCATTGAAGTCAACAGGAGTTTTGCTATTAAATTCAGTTGGAACAGATTCAGGCTCTGTGTTTTTTTGTTTATTTTACACTAAAGAAATAAAGAGATAATTCTTATTTGTATAAAGGAGGAATGTCTCTTTAAAATAATTTGTTTTGTAAACAGACAAACTTAGTAAAATGGCTGTGATTTAAAACAATAACAAGGAAAAAATGTTTCCTTTAATAGAAAAAAGTTATTGTTTAGTGCAAAAAAGTTCTTATGTCTTATTAGTCTCTGCCTCCAGGGACATTCTGTCCACGTGACAGTACAGTTAAGGGTGTAAGCTATAGGTCAGATCTTGCAGACTTTCATAAGAGTAGTCCCACTGAGGACAGTGCTCAATAACACAACTAATGTGAGTAAAGGCCCTCCATGTTAAGGCTCTGATCCTGCAAGACTCTTCAGAATGTGAATAAATGCCTGTCCACATTTAGACAAAATTTCTCTTAAAGACCAATTTTTACTAAGTTGATTACAGTGAATCAAATTAGCGTTTGTAGGTTATGTACTGTTCTTCGTCTTCCCCTAACCTCTGTCTACTTGATTCAATTTAGATCAGGGATAGGCAACCTATGGCACGCATGCCAAAGGCAGCACGTGAGCTGATTTTCAGTGGCACTCACACTGCCTGGCTCCTGGTCACCAATCCAGGGGGCTTCTGCATTTTAATTTAATTTTATATGAAGCTTCTTAAACATTTTAAAAACCTTATTTACTTTATATACAACAATAGTTTAGTTATATATTATAGATTTATAGAAAGAGACCTTCTAAAAATGTTAAAATGTATTACTGGCACACGAAACATTAAATTAGAGTTAATAAAGGAAGACTTGGCACACCGCTTCTGAAAGGTTGCCAACCCCTGCTTTAGATTGCATGTTCTTTGAAACAGGGAGCATCTTCGCTGTCTATTTTGGAAGCATCTGCCACAAAGTGAGTAGTATCATAAATAAATAATCACATGCAATCAATTATTTATTAATATATGCATTATTTAAAAAAATAAAAATTACAGGGCCTGATTCAAAGCTTATTGATGTGCATGGGAATCTTTCAATTTACTTTAGTGGCAGCACTACTGTGTTTTCCATTCCATGCATCTGATGAAGTGGGTTTTAGCCCACAGAAGCTTTTGGCCAAATAAATTTGTTAGTCTCTACGGTGCCACAAGTACTCCTTGCTCTTTTGACTTACATTAATTAAGCTACTGATATAGGTAAATCTTTTCAGGATGGGCCACAAATTCCTGATACTGTGTTTCAAATATCACCTGGATTATTAAAAGTGAAATAATTTTTATAATTGAATTATTTCTCAGTCATGCTGTTTATTTAGTTTTTGCATTTCTCTCAGCGTGGACAATAAAAATACACTAGTCAATTTCACCTTTATTTCTAGTCAGTTTTATTTTCAGGCTTCCATGCACTATACACATTGTACAACATTTGGATTGAAGGGGAATGAAAACAAGCTGATTCTATCGCAACTGAAAATTGTAACAGGGAAATGCATAGAGTAAGGTTTTGTAAAAAAAAATTTTTTTTACAAACTAAATTTCAGGCCAAATTTGACATAATGCATACATTTAATTTATTATTATTGCTGTTCACACATTTGTTTGCTTATACTGGCAAACATGAAACAGGATACATCAACACTTTGAAAACAAGAAAAAAACAATCAAGCAAAACCAAGTCGGAAATTATATGTATAAAAAAGAATGTTTTCTGTATTTCAATTGAGGTATCCTTACAGAGTAAAAATATTTATTTTCTATATGTTCTGGATGTTTTTTGAACATTTGAGGAGTTCTTCTAGATTGTATCCTTGTTTAAAACGCATCTCCCTTGTGCTGTAAAGCCTTGCATGTTCTGGATATTGTGGGTATTTATATACGTTGCATCCCTTGTATGATATAAATACTTTTTGTACTCTAGGCGGTTGTTTTTAACTGGCTCCCCACATTGTAGGTTTGTTTAATATGCATTTGTCATCTATTCCTTCTATTTGTCCTGGATGTTTGGGGGTATTTCTTTCTCGATTGCCTCCTCCACTGCTGTAAACATTTTCTGTACTTTGGGATCTTGGATTTCTTTGGGGTGCTTTTCCAGCTTGTCCCCGGTCTAGATTCATTGTCTGCGGTGCTCTGGAGCTTGGGGTTGTTCGGGATGCGTTGAGTGTTTCAAGTAGACTGTCTCCTTGCCTAATATAAATCTCTGTTGCACTCAGAAGGCTCCTTGCATTTGCTCCGGATGGTCGCGGGTCTTCCGTGCCTGACCGCCCTGCCCTGCCCTGCCCTGCGTGTTAGATCTCTTCCCTGTGCTCTGCCGGGATGGAGGCGAAAGCCTTGGCTGCTGCGCTTGTGCCCCGGTGAGAGGGAAGCAGCTCGCTGTATCTCTGCAATGGCTGCTAGTCCGTGTTCCGGGCCGAGCTCGGGCTCCAGGCCGGGATTTGGGCGCTCCCTCCCCGCCTCCCTCCCCCTCCACCCCCCCCGCCCCGCTGGCTCCCTCCCTCCCCCTCCCTCCCGGCTCCTGAACTCCAGCCCCTCTCTCTCTATCAGCCGCTCACTCTGTCTCAATATGTCTCAAGATGGCGGCCAATGTGGGATCGATGTTTCAATATTGGAAGCGCTTTGATTTACAGCAGCTGCAGGTCAGGCTTCTCCGCTCGCCCCGCCGGCCGGGCCGCGCCGCCGGGCCCCCCCGCCGCCCCCCGGGCCCGGCCCCCCGGCCCGCGCCGCCCAGGGGGAGCCCCCCGCGCGGCCCGGCCCCGCTCTCCCCATTGATAACTGGCTTTATCAGAAATTGATCCTCTTTGTTCAATTCATCGATCAGCCCAAGATGGCGCCGGAGCCGCCGCCGCCGGAGCCGCCGCTCGCCCTGTCCCGGGCCGGCCCCGCGGCGGGGCCATGCGGGGCAGAGGGCGGCCGGGCGGGGGGCAGCCCCCGGTCCCCTTTATTTCTGGGAGCCGGGGAAAGTTTATTGAGTGCTGGGACTTTGTGTGGGGCGCAGGCAGCCGGCCGGGCGCAGGCTGCAGCCTCTGAGCCGCTGGGGCTGGGGGCGCTGTGGTGCCAGCGCTCGGCGCTTTTAAAACAGCCCGAGCCACTCGCCTTCCTCGCTGCTGCTGCTGCCGGCCGCCGCCGCCGCTCAGGCAGCCTCTTCCCCCTGGCCGGCTCCCCCCACGGCGGGGCAGGGGACCCCAGTGCGGGGGCGGCCTGCCAGATCCCCTCCCGCTCGCGCTTCCTTCCCAGGCCTCCCCCCAGCAGGGAGAGTGCGGTCAGCCTCCCCTAGGGTCCCCCAGCCCCCCTACCTGCCCCGCGTTTGTTTACATCTCGGTATCCCTGGCTGGACCTCCCTCCCCGGGTGGGTTTGAATTCGCTGGCGGGTTCGGGCCGTGGGACGTGCGAGGAGGGCTGTGCTGGCCTGCTGGGGTTGGCACGGGCGTGATCTGGCGTGGGGTCCGGTGCGGGCTGGCATGGGGGAGCGGGGGGGGGGGGGATCTGAGCTCCGGGGCCTGCTGGCGCTTGGAATAGCACTGGGGAACGGCGCGCAGGTCCGGGTCCTGCTGGGGCTTGGGACCGGTTGGCCCGGAGGTCAGGCTCTGAGGGCCGGATCCTGGTTGGGCTCCGGCTGGCACAGGGGGTGTTTGTACTGGGGAGA
>ML677374.1:15407193-15443841 GCA_007922305.1 Dermatemys mawii
TCCTGGTTGGGCTCCGGCTGGCACAGGGGGTGTTTGTACTGGGGAGAAGGAGCTGCCAGCCCGGCTCCTGCTGGCTGGTCCTGCGGATTCTTGCTGGTGCTCTGGGTCCTGCGGGGGCTTGGGCTGGCACTGGCGGCTCAGCGGGGCAGACAGCGTTATACATATTGTGGCGTATGCAGTGTGTTAGTTTCCGTTCTGGGGGTGCAGGGGGGAGCGAAGAGTCGGATAGAAGTTAGCTCCTGCCGGCTTCGGAGGGTTGAACTTTTAGGGAGGGGGAGACGTCCTGTGTGTGTGTGTGGAGGGGAGCATGTTCGGAGCTTGCTTCTGGGGCTCACGGGCATTTCCTCCTGCTATTTGATGGATAAGCACGCGGCTTGAACACCATCTCCCTTCTGTCTAGGACCTGACACATGTCCTTTCAAGAAGTACTTTGCCTTTTGGGTGAATGCCTTCTTGAGATTCAAGATCTGCTACTTAATATAATAGCTCATGTATACGAAGGGAGGGGGAGCGATTAGTCGGAGATTTCCCTGCCGATTAACAGCACTGCAACGTGTAGCTTTATCGTACTGTAGTTGATTGGTGTCGGAAAATTGTGTCCTGCCTCTTTAAATCTTGAAACGCCTAGAGTTTAAATAAATTGGCTAGAAAGCTTTTGCTATCCACCCCTTGCCCCCACTGAGGAGTCTGAATTCAGCAAGTGCCTATGTGGGAGCCTAGAGCGCAGGCAGCCTGAAAGGAGCTGGAAATATGTTACATTGATGTTTGGCATAGCTGCAGTCAAGTTAAAGGTGAGAGGATGCTGTCAGGATGGGTTTATGTTGGGGGAAAGAAATTAAAAGTATAAGAATATGGGAAAATAAGAATATGTTTCAACAAGCTGCCGGAGGGGTCCTTGCAGGGATAAAGACCTGCCTTTTGGGGCTGTTGCAAAGGTTAATTAGCTAATGTATGAATAGCGCTGGGCACTTGTATAGCACTTTGTTTTTCGAAGTATTATCTGTAGTGAGTGGCCGGTGCCCTCTGACTTTCAAGTGGATTAGGAGATGGAAAGGAAGTAACTTCTTGTTATAATTCAATTTTTTAAAGATTTTGGATTAAGGTAGATTTTTTTGGCTGAACCTTTCAAGTTAGGAAAGATTCTTAACAGTGATCCAGAATACCTACAGGAATATTGAAAATGAGAGTCAGATGCAATATTGTATCAAATACAGTGGTTTAGATTAATATGTATTTAAACATGGTCTGACAACCTTAATTGTAAATGCTTGCTTTTGCATTTGTATATGTGCAATTGTACTTCCTTAGAATTGGAAACTCAGCACTCCTAATGTGATTTTTCTCAGTGTTACGCTTAACACTGTAGAAAGGCATCTAAAATACATTTTTTAAGGAAAATAAAGCTTCAATAAATGTTTATTGATTAAAGCATATTACTCTAAAGTAGCTATCCTGTACATTAAATTCTAGAAATAATGGACACCGACAAATGGCATTTTGAGAGATTGGTCTATTCTGTTTTTAGTAAAAATAACTCACTTTTACTATAATTCTTGTGCATACTGTAAAACCCGTTGTGGAGTACTAATGAGTAAACTTTAATCTAGTGTATGGTAAACTAAATGTGACAATCTGACTTTACCAGTGCTAGACTTCTCTCTGAAGCATCCTGGCAATAATTAGTTGGAGTTTATATTTGAGCACCAAAGCCTTAGTCACTTTATACATACTGTATGTGAACTGTATAGATCTAGGTTGTGCATCCATTAGCTAAATCACTGAGGAATCTGTCTGTAATAAACTTTGTGCAATTTCTGGCCACAGAGTTTTGGAATGACCAAAGAGGTGGAGAGTACATTCGGAGAAGCATTTACGCATGCACAGAACTGTTATTTTTCATTTCCGATATCTTTATTTCTTCACCTCCTCCCCAATCTGCATGATGGGGGGGGGAGGAATAAATTACCCCATCCTGAGGATAAAGCAATATCTCTTTGTGACTCTCTGTTTTGAAGGGGGAGCAGTTTTAGTCTTACAGTATTTTCTGTACAAGGAGTTTTTCTGGTATTTGTAGTGGGGTGTTCAACTGTGGAACTTTATAAATCAAATGTTGCACTTTCATTGCTCCACTCAAGTGGGAGATTCAGTGCATCTTACAAGTAACAGTCCCACCTATGCTCTGTCAAGTAGAACTTTTGCAGCTCTGTCTGTAGTTTGAAACCAGCTGAAAGGCTGCATCAGTTCCAGACTATTGTTCCACCTACCTTTTTGCTGGGAAACTTGTAAGGAGGTCAAGTGAGACTCTGTTGATGGAAATAAGGGACAAAAACAGGCACAGGTACTCTACTGGTAACCACTCTTTCTCACTTGTTAGGGGAGCCATGTTTACTGTTACTAAACCTCTACCTGCACTATAACATAAAGCAGTGGGTGTTTAAATACTGCAGTCGAGATTGTGTCTGTGTTAATGAAAATACACAGCCAAGAATACTATTTGCTGTAACTTTTGTATTATTCATTTCTCCTTTCACTAAATTACTTTTGCTTCTCGGCAGAGAGACTTCAGCATTCGGAGGCCTAAACCATCCAAGAAAGCTTGAATTAAACAATAAAGATCTTACAGTTTCTGTTTCCAACATATTCAGGTTGTAAGTAAGGTTTGACAGGTGTCAAACATGAGCCTTCACTCTGCTTGCTGTTGAAATTGTTGTTCAGCCAGGCACCACGTTCAACCATTTTGCCTCATAGAGGCCAATTGTGCTTCCTGAATCAAGTGTTGAAAATGGTTTGGCAGTACCTCTGGACCACTTATCAAACTGGGTTTAACCATGGGCTAGATGACCTCCTGAGGTCTCTTCCAACCCTAATCTTCTATGATTGTATGGAGGAACCATATTTGACAGCTGCTGCCAAATCCTTTGGCACGACTTGTACACCACTTGCCAAACTGAATTTAACTATGATTGAAGGAAGGAACTATATTTGACAGCTGCTGCCAAATAAGTCAGTGTGTTGCGCAGACAGATCTTTGGAAGCACTTGGTTATCATTGTGATGATCATGGATTAAATACTTGGATGCTTGATGGAGTGCTGTACTGTTGCTCTGAAGAGGTACAGCTACAACTCCTGGTATGAAAATAGTCATGTGATCTTAACAATCTTCATTTACAGCAGGATAAAGGTTACAGTGGAAGAGTCTGACCCTAGCTGAAGTCTTATGTTCTTGGTTTATTTATAATCTTGCTGGATTATTCAGCAACTCGCAAATCAAACAATGTGTTACGCTCCTGTGGCTATAACATATAATCCTTCTTAAGATGCATTGCTAATGGACTTGAATAGATGTAACTAAGGGTATAACTTATCCTGCAGTATCTTTATTTGCTTCAGTAATGAAATATGAGGGCGAGAATGAACCCAGTTTGATAGTCCTGCAAACTCAACCTGAGATCTGACAAACCAACACAGTAGATATTATTTATAAACTGAATAAATTTGATGTGGAAACTTTAAGATAAACATAGAAATTCAGTACGATCAGATGTCACTTTTCAAAACAGAGGTGCATTTTATTTAAAACACAAAACCAACCATGTGCATGCACACCTACAATTTTTTAATAAAACAGCTGCTTGGCTTGTACTAATAGACAAGGGAATTTAAACTTAAAGCCTAATCTTGTCCATATACTTTTGTCTTATATCAAGGTATTTGCATTATATGGTTAGGGTAAAGAGGGAGCATTAACTATTTTGCTGCCATTGATTGTTTAAAGTTAGGCCTATTCACAAAAGAAAAACTGATTTCTAAATAGTAATGAAGAGAGTTTAAATATTGAAGCACTTCTAGCATCTAACTGGAAGCAAGTGGAATTCTTAGCATATTGTAGCTGAACATGTTTGTACCAAAACACAAGACTCTTTGCTTATAGCTGTCCACTTTCTCTGTTAAATCAAAAGTGGGTCTAGAGAGAATTTTCTTTTCCCATGTCGCAGTGGAATTTATAGTTTCTGTCCTGAAGGTGGGGTGAGGGAACATCTCCTTTCTATATTATCAGTGATGGGAATTATGCATGTGTCAAAAGAAGATGCTTCAAGATTTATAACTAGATTCCATCCACTTCTGTATGACTGTAGAAGTACTTGACTCAATAAAAGCATTGTGGGTCTGTTTCAGGGTGAGAAGCAGAGTTTGGGGATGTGATGTAGGGGATCTTTCTTTCTTTCTGTCTCAAAATTCTGCTTTGTTGAATCTTCCTGCTTCACCATGGAGGTGCAAGAGATGGGATGTGTCAATACTAGCTGCTGTTTGCCAAGGAGTGAAAGCTTATTGTCTCTGCTCTTTGGGGGCTTTGGCAAATATCGCCCCTCCCTATAACAGGAAAAAAGGCACAACATACAGACCAGCCGTTCAGCATGTCTAATGAGCTGAGGATTTGGCCCTTGTGGAATAATTATGGAGCAGTAGTAGATGATCCATAGTTATAACTGGACTTCCATTGTAAGCCTTTTCTGAGTGGGCATCCCCTCTTCTTTCATTCCCCAAATCCACAAACAAAAGAATGTCCACCACAAAATAAGTAGAATTGATTTGCTTGAAGTGAACATTTTTCCGCCAGATTTGAGATCAGTTGGAAAAGGAGTTAAAAAACTGTGCCACATGCACAAAAGTGTTTATCAGAGTTCAGAACTGGATAACAAATGCATATGTTATGTGGATCTGATTCTGTATTCCTTTTCCCCTTTGATTGTATTGGGAAATTCCTTAGGAAGGGCTACATTACTGTCCCTTATAGATAACTATTGTTACTTATTTGATGTATTATTACAGAAGGGGTGAATTACAGATTTAAAGTGTGGTAGACAAAGGTAATTATTTACTAGCTGCTGCATAACTTAAAAGTAGGACGGGTTAAGCACTAAGTAACTTCTTTTAGGGAAAGGAATGTTGTTGAAAGGGAAAGATTGTTTAAAAACCAACTTAGTGTTGCAGCAGCCATAATTAATTAATTAATTTAAAATAAACTGAATTGAGGTTGCCTTATGGCAAATGGAAATGGGATGCTGGGAAGAGTTGGAAATTTTTTCTTTTTGTCTTGCTGTTTTTCCCGACCCGTACAGCTTAATGACTTGGCTAGATTTCCAGTTACCTCAACATACCTTCTTGTATATCTACAGATAACTTCCTCAGCATCTATAGCAGAAGCTACACACTATCTAGCAAGATTTACTAGGAAGACAAGCCTTTGTTCTTACTATTATGGGTATTTTCAATCAGATCTAAATATTAAATTTATTTAAATGTACTGTACTACTTTGTTTTGTGTTTTTCTCCTTCTAGTGAAATTATTTTTAATTTGGCCCTCTTCAGGGCAAGTACTAGGTTTTCCTTTGTGTTTGTCCAAGGGCCTGATTCTGATCTGAGTCTTTGGGCATGAGTGAAAGAGAAATAATAAATGAAAACAACATTGATAAACCATAGTTGAAAATGTATTTTTATATAAGTGGAAAATGTGCATGAACTTCTGAACAATAAGTGTGGAGGTACTGCATACTTTGTGTAACACTCCCAATAAAGTGTTCCAGGATGTTTGCTTCTAACATACAATGTTGTTGTAAATTTAGTGTAAATTTGCAAAATCTGCTGATAAATTTGATTCAGATGTTTGTCCTACAGCATTCCAGGTTCCAGTTGCTAATGTATTCCATTCAGTAAAGAAAGGGAACCTCTGGGAGTTTACCTTATACTGTGGTACGAAAGGCTGTTAGGTGCAGTTTGCTCTGGAACTTGATACTCTTCCTACTGCCAGTTGGAGAGGGACATTAGAGAGTGCCGTGATGTGCTCCTTTCTTGTTTCTCTGCTCTGAGTACTTTATGTTCTGGACTGTGTGCAGTTCAAAGCTTGGCCCTCAAACTGATCCCTGCCTGCTCAGGGAACTTTCTGCCTCTAGCTGATTGTTTTCAGAGATACAGCTAACAATGCAGTCATGTTTAAAAGTGTATCGCTATTAAATTTTAACATAATAATGAAAATGATGCAACATCAAAGCAGATTCTACAACTTTCAGCCCGGGTTTTCATTTAGTTGACATGTAGTTAATTACTGCAAAGATGAACAAAATTAGTTATCTGTTGAGTAGCTGGTGGAAGGAAAAAGGTGTCTTCATCTCATTTATATGAGATGACTCTTAAATCTTTATTCTTAATAAAACACCAAGTTAACTATCTGGGAAATAATACAAAGGATGAATGTGCTGGGGTTTTTTGGTTTTTTTTTTAAATGTAAGAGGAAAATTCTTGTGGAGTGAATGTGTGAAGTTAAGGGCTCAATCTGAACAAACTGAGAATGAATGTAAAGAGAGCGTATACTTAAACATCTAAATACAATTTTTTTTTTTTTTTTTTTTTTTTTTAAAGCTGATGAGCACTTGGAACTCCCCTTGACATCAGGCCCTTTTTATTCAGGTGCTGAAGTTTAGAAAATGGACCACAACTACAATTTCAAAGAGCTTGCTTGCAAAAACATAATACAATTTGGGGACACACACACTTGATAACTAGATAAGTGTTAACCTGAATGTACCACTTTAAGATTTTAAGCTAGTTATTTTGTGGTGGACTGTTCTACATACACTTCATGAAACAAGTGCTGTTAAGGAGTGATGGAAGGAAGGGAGGGTTTATTTTTGGTGCAGAAGGAAGAGAGTTCCAAGTGTAGTGGCAGCATGGAAGAAATCACCAGGTTGAGGGGATGAAAGCTGAATGGAAGTTTAACAGAGGAGAGGAGGACTAGGAAACAAGAACAGACACATACACAGGGAAAGACTTGTGCAGGATCTTAGTTTGTGAGAGATCTGAACTCCTCAAAAAAGATGAGGAGACTGGACTCAGTTACTAATGTATCAAACAATATCATAAATTTCCATTGGGTTTTAATAATTTAAAAGAAAAATGTCATTTAGTTTTAAGCATATGTACTGTTTGTTTACTTATTTTTTCTCCCTTCTGGCTGGACAGTGAAAATGGATTAGTCACTTTCGCTTTTGTTTTTAGTTTGTTTTACTTCCTGGATACTTAATACAAAATCCTTTTATGAGTAAATATTTTGGATTGGATGCCCTATGGAAGAACATCTAAATCCAAATAAGTAAATGTGTATTTTGAATTTCAAATGAAGGAGCTAAATATTTGTATTAGCATTACATTTTTATAAATATTGTTCGTTTATATTGGCAAATACAGAAAAACCTAAACACTGGACCTAAACTATCTGTAGGTAACCCTTTAATTTCCCATTCTTAAATATTTAGATTTGGTAGAAAACAAGTGCAACTTGCAGAATTTGTTAGATCAACAAGTATTCATTGGTGTTGCTAATGACTAGGGTCTTGGATATCTCAAGCTGTATGTTTTATATGCTATTACTACTTGGTCAGTTCTGTAGTGTGATTTAGCAGAATATACTAAAAAGAATGTTTTTCAGTATAAATATTAAAGTAAAAGAAGGAAGGTGACCCAATAAATCTGTGAAAAGCTAGTGCACTATAAAAGGCCTAGTTTTGAAGTCTGGCTACTTTTAAACTAAAATCCTTAATTGTTATGTTTGTGAATTGCAACTCTAGTGCCTCAGTCACTTGGGAAAACTAAACACACTAGGTGTAGGACTGGGTTAATAAGGTTTTGTTATAAGTAAAGTATCTTTTCAGTTGCATAGGGAGAATTGGAATGGTACATGCCCTGCACTATACCTAATTCTAGCTAACCCTTTTGCTCTTTTGTGTGTTGGGTAATTTTAAATAGACTTGTTTTTTTTAATGTTGATGCCCAGAAGCCGTGATTGGGGACCCAATTTGCTAGGTGCAGTATGAATAGAGGTAGCCCTTTTGAGGAGCTTAGTTCTTAGAATGTGTAGGTCTTAACCATATGTGAGAACCATCCCACTGTGATTTGTTTTGCTGTGGTGTAGAGCTGTCTCCCTTTCTTTTTCCTCCTCCTCATGTGGATAGAGATTGATAAAAGCACAACCTTAACTTTTTTCCTTGTAATTGCTTTAGTATGATCGCTATTGGCCCTGTGTTTCCCACCTTTTATCTTTTTGCCCTCTCTATTGTAGTGGAGCGTCTCAAATAGTTGTGCTTTTTAAAGTTAAATTTAAGATCCATTTGTTGAATTACGTGTGATTAATTTAAAATACACTGGTCAAATCTGCAAGGTATTTTTTTTAATATATAAACTGAATTTGCAAATGATCAGATTCTGGAAGCATTGAATATAAGTAACAGATGTAAGCATTTTGTAAGTAAACCATGAGAAAAGGTACTCTCCTGATCCAAATGGGACAGTTTCCCTAGTAAGAGTGCTGCTGCAGCAGCATTGTGCAACTGACCTGATTTTTGTTATGTAATTGGAGTATTTTGAAAACAACTGTGCTAGGGAACTAGTTACAATATTGTTAAAAGATGGCTTTTTCTTGGTGCCATCTATTCACTCACAATTGTTTAAGTATTCACACGTTTTAAAACACAGTTTGCGCTACATAGAAAGATAGTACCACGTTGGGGAACTGCCAGGGTACAACTAGATCCCTCAGCACTAATTTTGTTAGTAAAGATGGAGCTTACAATATTCTTTGTGCTCTTGGTGTCAAGTTAGGAAGTTTCAGAAGTGGTTAGTTTGTGGTTGTTGCCCAACAGAAGGACAAAGGGCATAATCATGTAAGAAGTAAGGGCAGGTGAAGCGAACAAGGGCAAAGCCAGACTCCAGTTTTAGATGGGGTAGGAGGAAATGGTGAGTGATGGAGAAAGTTGAGATGACACCCTTGCCCCCAGCACCATAGTCTCTGATGTATACTAACCAGTGCAACTGGGAAGCATGAGAGGGTCTCCCAGTGGATGTCCAGATACAATACTACACTGTACTTACCAGTCGCATTGGATGTGCTTTATGGAGTGGTGCGCTGGAATTATCACCAAGCTACTGCTGTTGGACCTTGCTGGAAAGGTCCCATCTCAGATACCAACATGATACCATGACTTAGAAGTACCCATGATAGATTGGTGTTAAGGTTAGTGTTTATGCTAACAAGTTTTGATACACTTCTCATACAAAATGTCATTCAGTGTTTGATTTCTTGGTAGTAGTTGAAAAATTCTCCCCACTCTCATTTTATTAAAAAAAGTGTTTTGCCTCTAATTTAGTGTATAAAATAAGTTGATATATTGTAAATAGAAAGGCCTCATCTTTCACTTATTAAGGTTTCTTGGCTTCTTAATATACCTAACATTTAAAGCAAAAGCTTAGAGGTGTGGATAGAATGAAGTGTAATTAGAAGCTGTTCCCTTTTTGATATCTCGAGAAATGTTTATTCTTGCACCTCTTTACCTACTGTTAGGTATTTGAGAGTGTTTATCAAAAGGTGCAGATATGTATACTGGTATAAGGATACTTAGATATGGACTACAATTTCGTCAGATAATCTATAATTGTCTTTAAAGTAGCAGGTCCCTGATATTGCACAAAGTATGAACAAATCATATTTTGGAACAAATGATTTGGAAACGGACAGTACTATATGGTGTCTTTCAGCTCTCTTTCACTGGTTCAAATTCATCCTAAGTAGATAATGACTAAGGCCATGTTTATACATACAACGCTGCAGTTGTACCAGTACAGCTGTGTTGCTGTAGTGTGTCTGATGAAGATGCCCTATGCCGATGGGAGAGAACTCTCATGTTGGCAAAAAAAAAATCTCCTCCATGAGCAGCATAAGCTGTCTGTGGAAGAAGCTTTCCCACTGACATAATGCTGTGCACATGAGCGCTTCTGCCAGTGTAATTTATGTTGCTTAGGGGGGTAGAATATTCAGACACCCGAGTGACAAATGGTTTGCTGAAATAGTCTGTAGCGTAAGCCTAGCCTTAGTTTTTCTGCCATCAACATGGCAATACCTTTGTGAAATGAGTTGAGGGTTTCAGTCTTGTTCGGAGTTGTTGATGACTCTGCTACTGACCTCCTGTTTGACCATAGGCACTTTGCTTCACCTCTCTGTGTTTATTTCCCCATCCATGAAATAGGGATAATGATGTTGACCCTCCTTTGTGAAGCACTTTGACATCTATGGATGAAAGGTTCTGTGTTATAGCTAAATGTTCTTTATTGGCACTGTTTACTTCTGTGCTTGTGTGGATAAACAGAGCTTTAGTTTTTAGGGATGTCAGACACTTTTCTTCAGGATTAATTTATATTTTTAAACAGAAAAAACAGGCCAGCAAATTACATTGTATTCTTAAAATATGGATATTTTTCAGCTTATTGCTAGCATCATATGAGATTATGAAAAAAGTAGGAGTAAGCCTATTGAAGTGACTAGGAGGTGGCAAAGTCTTGAGTTATTATGTATATCCTAGTAAAATCTTGATGTTGGTACCAAATAACAGTAAGATTTTTTTTTGCTAGCAATCAGTTATAAAGTTTTGATATCCACACTGAAGATGACACAATGTCATATACATGCTCTATTTAAAAGTATATGGTCATAAAGTATGCCACTCAGTGTTGCTTGTAATATGAGAGCAGGATGTCTGGTTTATCAAGTTTTACTTTAGATTTTTTTCCATGAATTGTAGATAGCACACCCAAAACATACAACACAAGTTTGCAGTGATGTAAAAGATGAATTTAGTATGCAACAGTTTGTGGTTGCACCACTTGAAACTGCAGGCAGCTAACTGCATGCATAGGTAATGTGACTCAAACAGCTCTGCATTCTAAAAACAGACAAACTTTTACCCGTTTAGCTATCTGTAGTTTGTAGGGTTTCTGTCCAAGCCAGCAGTTACTGATGGTAATGATTATAGACCGGAGTTCTCAAACTTTCTAGTTTTGAGACCCCTTTTTGCTGTTCTGTGCACTCTGCAGCTCCGGGGTATGTCCACTGATTCGCTACCGAATGGAACACTTCTGGTTTCAGCAGCATTTTGGCGGACTCGCAGTGCTTCTCAGTGTGCCTGCTGAGATGTCGCCGAAAGCAGAATGTTTCATTCGGCAGCTTTTCGGTGGACACACTCCAGCATTCGGAACATCTGCAGAAATCCCTCTCTTACTATTCACTTAGTGTTCACATATTGTAATAGCCGTACTCTCTGTGGCAAGTCTGGTAACAAGGCTGCAGAATGTGATTTTAGATAACTTAACTGTGCTGTCAGAAATTTGGGTTGACTGTCAACTCATTTAATCTATACCATTGACTGAATAGTTATCAGGTGATAATGTTTAAACGTTAGACTAGTGTATAGGTGCTATATCCTATTATTGAGTACTAAAACAATAATACTGTGTATTTATCTTATAAGACTTCTCACCTGTCGCTTTCAGTGGATTTTACAAAGGTGGGTGAGTGTCCCCATTTTACAGAGCAAAGGTCCTGATCCAAAAGAGTACTTAAGCATGTGCCTAACTTTAAGCACCGGAGTATTCTGAGCAGTTTATTGGATCTATGATAGAAAGAGTTACCCTTTGTCAAGAGTTCAAGGCAGAGTTGGGAATAGAACCCAGATTTCTGAACTCTTTTTCAGTAGCTGTCCCACTGAGTTATCTGGTCCCTTCGAAGCATGGTACTTTATCGCATGTTCCTGCTAAACTTAAACTTTATCTTTTATTTATTTAGCATGAGACTATAAACGTTACCAGAACAGCTCAATAAATTTAAAACGTACAGTTTGTGTCTGCAATTAATTTATTTTTCATTGTTTAAGTTGACATGCGTGCATGTCAGAGTAACTTTGGAATCAAGTTAGAGTGAAATCCCGTTTATCTGATCTAATTGGGGCCAGGTCAGATAATGAGAAATTCAGATAGCTTTCTATCTACTTTCTATCTTGGCTGTCAGCTCTGGGCGGTGGGGCCATGCTGTCTAGTTTGGTTAATATGGAGAGCTGGATAATGGAGGCTTGCATAAAAAGGATTCTACTGTATTTAAATGAACAGATGTTTTATTTTCAGATATAAATAAAGTACTATTTGTCAGTCATCTGAAAGACGCTCTGACTTTAGCTGTTAGTTTTGTTACCTATTTTCATGGTGCTTGTTTTTTTTTTTTTTATGTTGATAGCATTGAAATAAATGGGTTTGACATGTCTGCTATGAAAATAGCTGTTCTGCTATTAATCTGTGGTATTGGGATAACATTATTGGCTCCTTGTTTTTAAGGATGTTTAATGATAGATTTTTGCTTAGAATTGGGTTCCAGTCTTTTTTTAAAATATGGGCTGTTCCCTGTACATGGAGTGGCTTGCAGGCTTAGAACCATAACCTGTGTGTGAGCACAAGAATTGTACAGTATGCCTTAAAAACAAATCAAAGTTCTGAATAGATTCACTTTCAGCATTGTCACTTTCAGGAAGTGATTAAAAAACAGAAGTTTATAGCAAAAAGTAGGCTCACCCACTTTTTTGACATTGGGTTCTACTCCTGAAATTCTTGGAATACTGGTAAGGGGTGACTGGCTAATGTGGCATCTTCAGTTAATCTATCCTTTACCATCCATGCTTGCGACTCGTTTGTAGAGGTGAGCATATTTTCAACTCGAATAATCTCCTGACTAACATAAGTGATTTAATATTCCCCTGTGTATAGGGTGAGTGATACTGTAGAAGGATGGCATTTTCTTGTCTCCACCATTGTGTAAGGATATAAATGCCATGTATCTGGGCTGATACGGAAGAACATTCAGAGAATAAATCAATATATAAAAAATGTCCTTTAGACCATATCTACACTCGTACTGGATCTACACTTATGGGAACATGAGGCTTAATATTGCAAGGTATTGAGTGCTCTCCCTCAGGCTCTCGGCACTAAATAGGATTGGGCATTGTTTCCTCATCTATTTTAGATTGGCATGTGAATCATGTACAATTGCTCTACAAACATACGCTGTTGATTCCCATGTATAAAACACTGTTCATTTCTCTCTATGCATGCCAAGGATTTTAGAAGCCTTGCTATCAAGGTTTGGCATGTGTAGAAAGCCTTGTAACTTGGTCCTCTGACTGACAAATTCTGTTGTAAGGCTACCACACTCTGCCTCCTATCCTTTGATATTCATTTATTTCTAGCAACCTTTCTAAATTCTTCCTTCTCCGTGATGCTGAAAAAATCTTAGAACTTTAATTAAAAAAAAATAGTAGTATATTAGATGCAACATGAATGATTAAAACTTCTCAGAAGGCTATGTTGTGGTCAATGTGTGTGTTTCAGATAGTGAAATAAAATCAAGTACTAGTTAAGAGATGTTCTGGCATATCCTCAAACAGTTGGCTCTCTTTTAATGTGTCATGTCTTACAGCATACTAAGTAAAACTTTATTCATGTCACTGTCTGGGATTTTCTGCCCTGTAAATAGAGTTTGAAGTCTCTAAAATTGAAACTGAAAACCTACATCAAACGGGCTTAAAGAAACCCCCACCTGGTGATTAAAATTGTTCTAGTAATCTTGAAAAGTCAAGACATGTAAAGACCGAAGAGTAGTCACAAAAGCTCTAGAGCCATTTACACTATGTTTAAGTTTAAATTTTAATAATATTGAGATGCTTAAAAATTAGTGCACTGTTTTTAAAGGCTTGAGCAAATTACACTTTGTCATTCAATGTCGCCTTTCCCTGTTATTGAACAGTGTGCTCTGCCTCACTTTGTTGTGATCTTCCCACTCCAAAAATTGCTGTGTTTCAGTGGTGTGGGTGCGGGGTGACGGTGTAATTTGTGACACTCTTTGGGATCCTTCACAGTAAAGATTGGGGATACATATATTTTAAATATTCCTGATGTAATGGTAACTGCAATTGAAATCCAGAAATAGTTATGTATTCTTATTTTTGATTGTACATGTGAACTGAGATTATTGTATGGATACATTTAAACTAAGCTGGTAAGATAGCAAACGTGTCTTGGAAGAAAATTGCTTTAATTGTTAGTGTTTTTTGCTCTAAGTATTTTATTTGCTCCTGTATTAGGCATAGCAAAATGTAACCTGATATCTTAGTGCTTTTATACCCAATTTGTTTATTGTAATTCTTTTCCCAACAAATTTTGAGGTTAATTGCAAATGACAACAAATTTTGAATCTACAGCTTGTTTTTAAGAGTTTTGATACCCGATAATGTTCCTTTTTGTAAGGGTTTTTTTGGGACTGAAAACTAACTTTTTGATTCTTGTGTGAATTTATTGTTTGAATAGTGACTTAAGTTTTCACACATCTTGTTTGTTCAACTGTCTGTCACACTAATTTGGAGATTCAGTAAAGCCCTTCTGATCTTTGTGTTGAATTAGGTCATCCTTTACCACTCTGAAGATCTGATGTGAAAGAGCTGTAAGAATTCCTTTTTTGTTTTCCTGAAACCAGTCCCAGTACGCTTTAAAATCTTATCCCCAATGTGACGGTGTTTAGTACGCCATAATGTTTTGGATTTTTAAGTTGCAAGGGATAAATTAATATAACTTTGTTTGGGCATAAGCTTTTGTGGGTAAAACAACCTACTTCAGATCCAGGGAGTGAAAATTACAGATACAGGCATAGATATATTGGCACTTGAAGAGAATGGCATTACCTTATAAGTGGCGAACTAGTGCTGATAAGGCCAATTCAGTCAGAGTGGATGTGGTCCACTCCCAATAATTGATGATGAGGTGTCCATACCAGGAGAGGGAAAATTGCTTTTGTAGTCGGCCAACCACTGCTAGTGCCTATTCAAGCCGAAATTGACGGTGTTAAGTTTGCAAATGAACTTTAGCTCTGTAGTTTCTCTTTCAAGTCTGTTTCTGAAGGATTTTTTTTTTATTGAAGGATGGCTGCTGTTAAATCTGTTGTTGAATGTCCAGGAAGATTGAAGTGTTCTCCTACTGGCTTTTGTGTGTTACCATTCCTGATGTTAATTTGTGTCCATTTATTCTTTTACGTAGAGACTGTCCGGGTTGGGCAGTGTACATGGCAGAAGGGCATTGCTGCACATGATGGCATATATCACATTGGTAGATGTGCAGGTGAATGAGCCCCTGATGATGGGGCTGATGTGGCTGTACCCCACATCTACTCTACCGACACCATCGGAAGTCTTTGTTAGCACTACAAAAGTAATTTTCCCTCTTTTGGTATTCACCCCTTCTTGCCAGCTGTTGAGAATAGGCCACTTTCCACTTTAATTGAACTGTCTCATTGGGTCTGACCCCCCATATGGTAAATCAGTTCCCATCTTTTCATGTGCTATAATATATATATTCTCTCTCTATATATTTTTCACTCCATGCATCTGATGAAGTGTGTTTTGGCACATGAAAGCTTGTGCCCAAATAAATCTGCTAGTCTTGAAGTGCCACCGCGCTCCTCGTTTTTGTGGATACAGACTAACATGGCTACCCCTCTTATACTTAATATATCTTGCATTTTTATATAGAGTCTTCCATTCTAAAGGATCCTGAAACACTTTTCATATTATGCATGCAGGGATTGCTTCATAACCAGTCCTTGAAATACAAGTCAGTTCTACTATGAAACGTGGAAGCTGTTTTACAGAAGAGTATGTCGCTACCCAACAGATCAGCAGAGGAAGTGAGGATCATAGTCAGTTGAAATTGTAGGTGGAATTTTCAGGAGACAACTTAATTTCACAAACTGGGATTTTCCCAGAACATAGGGGTTACCTGTATACTTGCAAAGGGTGCCATAGGAGCTTTCAAAGATAGTTTATGTTTTATGCCTTACCTAAAGGCTTCAAGGGAGATGCATCTTAACTAACCTTGATGTGGTTTTTTTTTTTTAATTATTTTGCACTTCAGTTATCACTGATCCACACAGATAGCTAAGTGAAAATAAAGACAAAAATAATAATCTTAGCTGAATTTTTAATCAGGTCTTTGAATCCTTGGTTTGTGCCTGTCCATGGCAGACACATCAGATTAGTCTGTCAGGGAAGATGTATTGTGCTTTCATCAAGGAAAAGAGATCAGAGTGGGAACATCTCTGCACAATACAGGTCACTATAGCAGGTTCTTGTGTTTCAGGCACCCTCCTCTTTGCACAGCCCTTAGGTATGTCACACAATATCACCTTGGCAGGCAGACAAGCCTGTGGGAAAGATTTTGTGACCAAGGCTGTCCTTGTGGAAAACATTTTTACAGGGTGCATTTTCCCCACCCCTTTCTCCCCACCCTTTTCTCTCACTTGTACACACACTCATGCACACACAACCGCTCAGCTTCTGGACTGGACAGGATTGCTTGTTCTTGTCATCCTAACCCTACCACTTTCAGCAGGATGACTTCAGATCACCTGAGGCTGGAGTTTTCACCCTTGTGTTAGTTAAATCTGTTCTTTTTAATTAGCCTGGCAGTTACAAACCTGGGAAGTGGGTAGAGCTTGTCTGTACTGAGCTCTTACCAGTGGTATTGCTGTAGGTGCACCCAATGTAGGACTGGGGGAGAGTTTTCCCCCAAAAGTTTCCTAAACATGGCTGTAGGTGATTTGGGGAAAAAACCCTAAAAGAATGATTGACTTAGGAATTCCTCTGTGCAATTTGAGTTACCTCCTGATGGAAAAAGGTCTTAAAAGCCATTTGATCTCCCCTGTGGTTCTATAAAACAACTTTCCCTTTCTTAACTGCATCATTTTGAATCTGTAGATGGTTTGAAGTGGAAAGCACTGCAGTATAAAAACACAGGTGAAATTTTTGTGTGGAGGGAAAAAAAGTAAGAAGGTATGTAGGAAAAGTGAGAAGGTGTGTAGGAAGGTGTGGGGAAACTGTTTCCAGGGGTTCTGCTTTTATTACAGTGCACACATCTTTTTTTCTCAAACTGCTTTGCCAATTGCTGAACCAGATGTCCTTAATAGTTTGTGCTATAAGATGTTAAGTAATTAGATCATTCAGGTTCTAGTTAAACATAATTAGTCCTGTGTAAACTGAGTGAAGTTGACAGGTTTTATAGGTTGATCATAGCACAAATATCAAATGTTATACTTTAGTGTTGATACAAAATGATATCACCTCCCCTCTGAATGTGGAGTATAAACAGCTTTTTATTTAGGCTTTAAATTTTTTTTTGTGACTTAAAACCCAAAACTTTTTAAAAATGTAATCAATGTCATACAGTGTTTGTAATCCAAACATTACATTTTCTGTGCTAATTCTGGATGTGAAACTGACACAATGGTGCAATCTAGTTTAACTGTAAAGCTAAGTGAAAAATCACAAAACATTCGTTTTTCCATTTATCGCTAAATTATATGGGTAAAGTCTAGATTAATAATTCATTTCTCAAATAATCTGAGGTAGTATGTTAAATACGGGAGAGGATGTGTTGTCCAGTGAATAGAGTGCTGGACTGGAACTTGAACCTCAGCGTTCAAACTGATCTGCTGTGTGACCTTGAGCAAGACAGTTCACCTTTCCCCACTCTGTCTATCTTGTCTGGTTAGTTGTAAACTCTTTGGGGCAGGAATCTTTTTCACTAAGGCTGTGTCTACACTAGAGACCTGACAGTGGCACAGCTGCATTGGTACAGCTGTGCCCGTGTAAGGTCTCCTGTGTAGCTGCTCTAAGCTGATGGGAGAGAGCTCTCCCATTGGCATAATAAAAAATCACCCCCAATGACTGATGGTAGCTATATTGGTGGTGTCTCTCGCTGACATAACGCTGTCCACTCTTGCACTTCTGTTGATGTAATTTATGTTGGTCACTGGTGTGGTGTGTTTTTTCCACACCCCTGAACAGCATAGGTTTTACAGATAAAAGTGCTAATGTAGACATAGCCTATGGACTTCATTACACTGGCACTTTATAGCGCTATAAAGCCACCGGGAGTGCTATAACTCACTACCCCTCCAGACTGGCAAGGCACATAGAGTGCTATAAGTCCACAATTATATCGGTCCTGGTAATCCTCCTTGCCAGGGGATTAACAACTATAGTGTATTGAGTGCTCCATTTTATCTCCAGTGTAAACGGGTAGTAACAATATATCTCTTTGAGTGATCTCTAGAGCCTTCCCCTACGCTATTTAAGGCAATTAAGCCTTTCTTCCCTTTGTTTTGAACTCGGCTGGAGGAATCTGGAAGTACGTTTTCAGAGCTTAGCTGGAACTCGGCAAATCATCAATGCAAATGTTTACCGAGTGAGCCAGTGTGAAGGAGAAGACTAGCAGGCTTTGCATTTCAAAGGCACTTTGCTGACACATTCTCAGCATGCCAAAAATCCACTCTCTCTCTCTCCCTCCACATACACACAACACGATCTCCTTCACCCTCCTCATTTGAAAAGCATGTTGCACCCATCTGAATGCTGGGATAGCTGCCCATAATGCACCACTTCCCGTGCCGCTGCAAGTGCCGCAAATGTAGCCACGCCAGTGCAGTTGTGGCTGTGAGTGTGGGCACGCTGGAGTGCTATCCCTGGAGCTGTATCTAAAGGCAGGTATAACCAAAACTGCTATAAAGTTGTAAGTGTAATCAAACTCTGTGTTTGTACACTACCTAGCACAGTAGGGCCACTCTTTCCTCAATTATCCAACTCCCAGTAACTGCTGTGTTACATAGTAACATGTTACATATGTAATATGTTACATAGTAAGTGCTATGGTGCCTTTTGGATTCCAGAATTGCATTTCTTGCCTGTTAAAGGAGCCTCATCCATTTCATTCTGATTATACTTTGCGAGCAGGAGTAGAAGGAAAAGGATCTTCTTTGTATGTTCCTTTTAATATCAACATATGCCACTGGTAGTGAAGAGTGGCAAAGGTAACATGGACGAATATGAATGCAGAGCTTGAACATTAGATCGTATTTTATTTGTCATGGGTGATCCCAGGCATTTGAATGTTACTTCATTCTAAACTGCATTCCCGCAATTTCACTGGTTTCCTTTTTCCCCTTGTTAGTTATATTTGCAGCAAATTTATTTGTTTGTTTTTGTTTTTTTGCTGTCTGAATCTTTTCCGCTGGAGAAAAATGTTCAACATTGGTTTTATTTCATAGTCTCAAGACAAATTGCATATTGATATACCCATATTATTATTTAGTATTTTGGGCCTGTGTGCTTGATACAGTACAAACACGTAAGGCAATTCTATCCTGACGAGTTCACACTTGACATTTTCTGGGTGCTGATGGGATCCTGGAGTCAGAATTTAACATCCTTCATATTGAATACATCGCATACGCTGTTTTCAGGACGTTTAAAGAATTTTGGTGCTCTGACACGTAGAACACTGAAAGTAATTTTTTGGGGGTGGGGGAATGTTTTGTAGAAAACGTTCTATAAAAGTGTTAAAATTTGACAGTTGGGAAGTTTGTTCAAATTCAGATAATCAAATTGAAACTCAGAGGTAATGAAATGTAAGCAGATTTGGCAATTCTAATGATTAACTCTTCCCCCCCCCTTCTGTTTCTCCCTGTTTTAACTAATTTCCCCCTCCTTAATACTGAAGGCAGCTCCTTTGCCTGCACTGCAGAAGTGTTGTTCCATGCTATGGTGTTCCCCCTCTCCACTGCATAGTTAGTTATGTCACTTGTATAATGCTTCTAGCCTTGCTGCCCTGGCTGGGATCTTGCAACTGTTTCCAAGCTTGTATTTCTCACTTGGCAGCACATGATGTGGCTGCTGGGCAATCTGCCGTATCCCTTTTTTGTCAAACGTCAGAGTTGGTGTCTGACATTGACTTTGAAGAACACTTCAATGATGAGAGGAACTGCAGAAACGTATTGTTGTGTATGTGTGTGTGTAAGAGCTACTTTTTCGTACAGTTTTATGCTTGTAAATGATATGTGTTTTTCGAGTTCAGAATAGTATTTTTCCTTCATATGTTTAAACAATTAGTAGCTGAAAAATGTTCAGTTCAGAGTGTTTTTAATCTCCCTTTTATGTCAATTATTCTATTATAATAAAAACAACAAGTAAACATAAACAGTTTGAGAAAATCCTCTGTAGTGCTTTTAAACTAAAAATGTTTTTAAAGCCTTGTATGTGTGGGGTGCATGTGCATGCATGCACAATCCTTTTCTTGGGGTAATGCCAACTGTCATACAACCCCCCCCCCCAAAATCCAGGACATCACATAATTGATCATAAGCAGTAGGAAGTAGACAGCCAGGTTGGTGGAAGGGGAGGCATTGAGACCTGGGAGGAAACAGTGTGGCCCAGACTTACCAAATAATAGAAGGGAAGAACATCTATTTTTCCGAGAGAGAGAACGTTTTAAATAAATAAATTAAAAAAAAGTCCAAGAATTGAGATGAGAAGGGGGGCGAGTGTGTGTGAGAGAAAATAAAGTAAATTGAGAGATGTGGGGGAGGCGGAAGGAATCAGGAAGAAAGAACATGTTCATGTTTTCTGGTTTAAGTTGTTTCCTTGGCAGATGTCCCATAGCTCTAAGGTCTTTGTCTGTGTGAGAGAGAACCTGAAGGAGGGCTTGGCAGAATGCTTTTGTGTCATGTGTGGAGGCACTGGTGTTCTTTTTCATACTTATTCTTGTCTATTGGCATATAATGCTGATGTTTTGCAAAACTGCGTCCTGCAATGGCAACCAAACTTCCACTTCTGATTCCATAATGGTGTAAGAGATCCTAGAAGATCTACCTACAATAGAGTGTAGTCTATTACATCAACATACTTCCTTACTGCTGCCTAAACTTTCTAAACCTCTGATGCTCTTCCTTTAGTTGTGCTCAGATTGTGATGGAGAAAGTTTAAATATTTTCCCTGCAGGGATTATTCTAAACTGAGAACAATTTTTTTTTTTTTTTTTTTTTTTAAAAAAACAAACCTAGAAATCCTCAAGGGGCTAAAACATTTTTAAATTTTAAGTCTTGCATGTGTATATATAGACTCACCCCTCCTTTAGGGGTTCTCTTGGACCTTGTTGGTCAGTGATACTGAATTTTTATGAACTGATTTTTTTCTAAAATTCATTGTAGTGTTGATCTAGTATATAATCTGATGATCTTTTCCACCTTTTATTTCTGTGATCCTAAATGGATTTGGCATTCTGGTGGTAATTTGAGTTTTTTAATTGGCTGTCAGTGATGTCAGACTCTTAATGCGCATGTGGTTCTGCTTCTATTTTATGTAAATTTCATATGAATAATAAAGTACTCTAAGCATGTGATCTGAGGTTGCTTGCTGCACTTTGAGGTGTTCTAAAGTCACTCTGGCTTCATCATCAGCCTCCGGCTTTTAAAACACTCGCTGTAATGGCTTAGAAATGTACTTCCTGTCAGGCTTTATTGCTTAATTGTAATCATGTTTATGATAACCAGCCTTCTTGGTAAACCCATAAAATGTCATGTTCTGAAAACAGGATTCTAAAGGGAGTTATACAGTTTATGCTTTAGCATTAAAGTATGAAAATAAATTTTATTGGTAGGGTAATAATTCTCTTTGTTGGCTCCTTTATCAGAGACTCTAAAAAACATTATCTTATAAACAATGCACATGACGTAAAAAACCTTCACTATCCTCATTTTGTAGATGAAGGAAATATAAGATACCAGGAAGATAGACAAATCCTTTGAGTCAATACTACCTGCTGGATCTCGATGGATAGCGATCAGTCCAGCAGGGATTGATTTATCACGTCTAATCTAGACTGAGATGGTATTGTTGAACAATAGATAAGGATACGATTTTGTCACAGGGGATGCAGATTCCATAACTTCAACAGACCTCTATGACTTCTCGCTTCAGCCACCAGCAGTAGCGGGGCTCCAGTTTGGACAGTCAGCCCCCACATCAGCAGAGCTGGGCTTCTGTGATTTATTGTTTGTTGCTTGCATCCTGCCTTTGAATTTTAATAAAATAAATAAAATTTTTAATAAAAATCTGTGCGAAAATTGTAACCTTAACAGTAGAAATTAGAGATGATGAAGACCTAGTAGTTTGGTCTGCACACTGTTTAATATTGTGAGCCTTGCAGGAGAAGCAAGATTAGCACCAGTTCAAAACATGGATGGGAGACCTTTAAAGAATACATACACTTCAGAAAGTAGCATTTATGATTCTGTATATGGCACAATATCCCCTGCCAGCTGGTCTGCACTACAAAATCTGTATGTGTTTGAATACACTTGTGAAATTCCAGTGTAGATTACTTGATGCATTGAGTTGTATGATCTCATGTAAGGGATGCAGTCGTTTAATTTGATCATTCATAACCATGTTCGTATGACTCTGATATAACCCCTTAGCTGTGTAAGAAGGATATAGGAAGGTTTTAAGTAAAGGGAATATAATACAAATGTAAAGTCAGATGCAGTGGTGATGCAAATACTGCTTTACAGTAATGCTTGTGGAAATTTTTTTTCCCTTCATTTCTTCCCATTGCTTTGTGTTATACTTGGTACCATCCAAAATCCTCCGTTTTAAAAAAATATGCAGTGTTCAGTGTATAAGATAAAAGGCAAGCCAATTTAAGTCATTCTAAATGTTATGTGTCACCCACCATCTGCAGTTTCAGTCAACTAAGTGCCTGCCCCTGCAGTAGTCCATCTATGGCAGGTGTGCCAAAGACGGACACGAGCTGATTTTCAGTGGCACTCTCACTGCCCAGGTCCTGGCCCCCAGTCTGGGGGGCTCTGCATTTTAATTTAATTGAAGCTTCTTAAACATTTAAAAACCTTATTTACTTTACATACTATAATAATGTAGTTATATATTAGACTTATAGAAAGAGACATTCTAAAAATGTTAAAATGTATTACTGGCACATAAAACCTTAAATTAAAGTGATGATATGAAGACTCAGCACCCCACTTCTGCAACGTTGCTGACCCCTGGACTACTGTTTAACATAAGGTTGAATGTTCTGCATGTTGGTACAGTAGCAGCATTTATTAGACTTAAGATACAAAGATAATTTCCACCCAGATGTTTGAAGATCACTCACTTTCACTATATAGGAAATAACTTATTTTAGCATTGGTCTAAAACCAAATTAATATGGCTATGGGTTGGAGCACATGACTTGTGAAGTGAGGCTGAGATTGTTTAGTTTGCAGAAGAGAAGAATGAAGGGAGATTTGATAGCTGCTTTCAACTACCTGAAAGGGGGTTCCAAAGGGAATGGATCTAGACTGTTCTCAGTGGTACCAGATGATCAAACAAGGAGTAATGGTCTCAAGTTGCAGTGAGGGAGGTTTAGGTTTTTTCACTAGGAGGCTGGTGAAGCACTAGAATGGGTTACCTAGGGGGTTGGTGGAATCTCCTTCCTTAGAGGTTTTTAAGATCAGGCTTGACAAAGCCCTGGCCTGGATGACTTAGTTGGGGATTGGTCCTGTTTTGACAAGGGGGTTGGACTAGATGACCTCCTGAGGTCCCTTCCACCCCTGAGATTGATGATTCTGTGGTCACTGAAACTCAAGCCTTGCAGCTGTCATTGATCGACAGTTGAAGTGATGCCCTATCCCAGAGTAAAAGATCTAATAATTCCTTTAATGGGGTCTGGCTCAAGGCTTGGGTAGTTTGTGTTCAGCATACATCAGTCTCTTGATTTGTTGCCAGCAGAAATTTTTAGGTTGAGGATTGTTTCTGTTGTTGCATACAAGCATATGACATCAGTTGCCTCTTAGTAGTTCAGAGAGTAAATAGAACCATGATAGGATAACATCAGTACTCTGTACGCATTGCTGTAGGAGTACAAGATACAGGAGTTACAGTAGCTGATTGTGACACAGTTCAGTGCATGGGCAAGAGTAAATAGTCTCTACTCTAAAATGGGTAAGTGGCTCACTTCTAATCCCATCTTGCAGAGCTGGGCATTTCTCACTCTTCACTCATAATATCTTTACTTCTTTCCAAGCCTCCTGCCACCAACGTTTTTGTCCTGTGCAAAGAAGTATTGAGATGGTTCCTAAATAGGTCACTTTTGACCAATGAGTTACTATAGCAAAATATATTCTGTAGTATTCTCCATAAGGAGTGCTTAGTGCTTCACAATACAATTAATATTAATTTAGAAATATTTAAAAGTGCTAGTAAATGTGTGAACTCTAGTGAATCATTTCAATTTAGTTTTAAATGCTGAGACAGATTGAACAGTTGAATAACAACAGGAAATAAGTTTCATAAGCATGGGGCATAAATAAAACATGCCCTACTACTCTGAGTCTTGAGGCTGTAGCAATTATAGACAACCACAATTACTGTTTTGTAGGTATATCACCTTGTCCTGGGAACATCAGAGATCTGGCAAGTTAAGCATGACCTGTGTAGTCAGTATTTACAGTAGAACCTCAGTTACGAACTGACCTGTCAACCATACGCCTCATTTTGAACTGGAGGTACACAGTCCAGCAGCAGCAGAACGGGGGGGGGATACAGCACTGTGTCAAGTGTAAACTACTAAAAAAGGGAAAGCAGCATTTTTCTTCTGCATAGTATAGTTTCAAAGCTGTATTAAGTCAATGTTCAGTTATAAGCTTTTTAAAGAACGACCATAATATTTTGTTTAGAGTTACAAATATTTCAGAGTTATGAACAACTTCTGTTCCTGAGGTGTTTGTTACTCTGAGGTTCTACTATAGTTGTCTGATCTGTAATAAACAGGAAGTGGGGTTAGTGACTTCAATAAGTAGCATTGTCTTTTATATTCAGTTCTGAATCACTGTCCTGTCGTGGTGTTAGGTAATACTGCACTGCTGATAATACCTTTTTCAGATAAGACATGAAATAGACGCATCAATTTAAATTGCTTAATTTATATTTCTCAGCAGATCTTAGCATTTCACTCAAATAGTCTTTGCTTTTTTATGTAAGCAGTTGATTCTTAGTAAATGCCTGTTTAAAACATTTCACTAATGCTTTAGTAAATGTCCCTTATTTTGGGATCTAAACAGTTGCTAAATTTTTACTAAATATTTTCCCAAATGCTGGGAACATTTCACAAGAATGTCCTTAAAATAGGATTCACAGCTGGGAGACACTATTCTTCAGAATAGATGTGGGTTTGCTGTTTGCATAATATTCTATGGAAGGTGTTATAATGACATCAGTCAGAAGGAATCAGTGCATGAAAATGTGCCTGCAATTTTCATAAAACAACTGAAAATGAAGGATTTTAAAGTCATTCATGTGTCATATTACTGTTGCTTGGCTCTTTTGCTATAAGAGCAATAACAAGGACAGCTATTTTAATAATTTCACTGAGCCCTGTGCTAGAAGCTGCAAGAAGGCAAGGAACTGAGGGCAGGTCTACACTACAGCAGGGATTGACACTCTGAGGTGGATCAATTAGCGGTCGATTTAGTGAGTCTAGTAAAGACAGATCGCTCTGCAGTCGATCCCTGTACTCTACCTGTGATGAGAAGAGTAAGATAAGTTGACGGGAGATTTTCTCCCATCAACCCCCCTGCTGCGTAGACCCCATGATAACTCAACCTAAGGTACATCAACTCCAGCTATGTTATTCACAAACATAGCCTGAGTCTTCGGGTAGGGGATTGTAAATTATTTCTATCATGATTACTAGTTAAATGCCTGTTCCCTTTATCTATTTTGAGACATTCATGTTTGCCAATATCACCATATGAATTAGATCCTCTGTCTCTCAGTATCATGTTGTCTGTCTACAAACCAATTTATCCATTTTTGCATGGATAAGCTTAATTATTTTTACTCCTAATATAGCATAGGATGGGGCTTGATGACTGCAGTAAAGGAGTTCAACAGAGAGGATAATATGGTAGTAGCAGTGGCTTAAGGGTGGCAATCCAGCTCTTATGCAACCCTCAACCCATGCCTCTGTTCAGCCTCTCATGTACCTCTTTCCCTGCACCCTTCCTTGTTGGTTTGTTTACTCGCAGTGCTGTTTATATAAAAAGGAGAAGTAGAACTGAAAGTCATCTGTGCTGTTGGTACTTCAGCTTTATGTTGTCTTATTGGCTCTTCCAGCAGTTTCATGTCTTTGTTGAGTAATATGGGGGAGAGGATTGAGTCTTGTGGGGCTTTGCAGATGAGGGTTTTAGAGATTAAGTAACTATTGCCCATAATGACCCTTTGGGTTCTATCTGGGAAGAAGAAGAAGAATCTGAGCTATTGGGTGTATTTCAGCTCACCTTTGTAGTTTCTTGGAGATGGGACAGAAATGTTTGCTGATAAAGGGGTTTCATATGCTCCAGAGAGGTTCGGCAGTGAGAATATGGAAGTAGTTTCTCTCTGTGGACAAGAGCAGATTGTTCACCAGAGCATCAAGTGCTGCTACAGTACCCTGCCATGGCCTGAAGTGTGGCTAGAGGGAATCCATAATACTGTCAGCTAAAAAGATGACTAATTTTTCTGGACCAGTAATTGAGTTGTAAATCTAGGCTGCTGCAGCTCAACTTGTAGCTTGCGGCAGCTTGTGAGGAATTGACCTCTTACTTCACAGAGAGGATTACTAGTATCTGAGATAGTCTTATAGTCAAGCAAGAAAAACAAGCCTAGAAGAGGGCTAGGAATGTAATATTCTGTTTCCAAGAATTTTGTCCTCTTCACACAAGTTGTCACAAAAGGACTGAGCTGAAGAAGTATAGTGTTTATTAGCTACTTCAGTCAGTGATCAGTCGACTGAAACAGGGCACAGCATAGGGTTAAATGTAAGCATGCCCCCACGCTCAGGTGCTTGCCTTAAATACACTTACAAAGTTATTCATTGTATATTGTATAAACACTTTTTCTGCCTAGCACTAAGATTAGTTTGCTGACCTAGTTGTTTGACCCAGTTGTTGACAAGCAGATTGCAGGCTCACCTTTTTACCTGCCTGTTCTTCCTTCCCAGACAAGCGTGTGCCTTTTCACATGTCCCTACACCTAAAATATACATTCTACATATTACATCCTACAGAGAGTTAAAGAAAATAGCGAACTCTGTCTTGTTTAGAAAAGGAAGGTTGGATACTTCGGTGGTGGTCACATTATTAAATGTCATAGGATGGATGGTGGATCCTCCTTATCAAAGGAGAGGTGTTTACAATCTGTTGGTATCCCAAGAGTAAAGTCCTATATAATGTCACTGGTCATAAAGGTGTTAAAGTATTCTAACAACTTCTGTAGTAGGTGAGATGTTCTAAAACACTGTTTTCCACAAAGAACACTGTCAAAACAGTGACTTGAAAATGAACTGTCAGGAGATTTATTTAACACACAAGGAAATATGAAACTAAAATTGAATGCAGACTTTAAAGTTCCCTGGTCAAAGAATCAACTGCATGTAAAAAATAGACCCAGATTCAGCCGTAGCATAAATGGAGGCAACTTCTATAAAGTTGGTGGAGTCCACATGTGCCAGCATTCAATTTGGGCTGATCAGAAGTAGTTGAAGCCTGAGATAAAGTAGGAGATAACGTGAGCCTAAAAGCAGGCATATGTTTTTTAACAAATTGTCCAAAAGAGGTTTGCATAGGATTAATGTGAAATTCGTTTCAGTTCATGAGAATTTTAAAATTAGCAATTCTTAAGAACAGAAAAAGATTAGTTTGTCTTCAGAAATATTCACTCTCATGGCTGTTAACAATTATAACATTTTAGTTCTTTTCTGAAATAAAACTTGGTGACTGCATCCTTAAAATTTTAAACTTGTTAATAATCAGTAGGGTTGTGCTCAGTGGGGTGTTTGCCAGAGAGCCAGTTTAGCAGTGACAGTGAACTGTAATGATAAATTATGCAGGGTTGTAGCATGTTGGTCCCAGACAAGGTGGGTGAGCTAAAGATCAAAAGCTTCTCTATCACTAACAGAAAAGCTTCTCTCTTACCAACACTCATCCAATAAAAGAGATTACCTGACCCATATTGTCTGAACAATCATGAAAGACAGAATTAGTCTAAATTCAGATAAATGGTGATAACCACTTGGCTCTAGTCAGATTTAAGTGGATGTGAAACTCGGGGATCTAAAAAAATATTTTTTTCCCACAAAAAGATGAAAGGGACTGATTTTTCAAAAGTAGCGCACATCCAAGACCCAATGACTTAAATTATGGAGATATACCTATCTCATAGAACTGGAAGGCCCCTGAAAGGTCTTCAAGTCCAGTCCCCTGCCTACACTAGTAGCACCAAGTACTGTCCCCTGAATTGTCTGTCCCCTCCCTTTTTTTTGTCCCAGATCCCTCAATGGCCTTCTCAAGGATTGAGCTCACAACCCTGGGTTTAGCAGGCCAGCACTCAAACCAGTGAGCTATCTATTCCTTCATGCTGTATGATCAACTGATGAAAATCAGCCCTCTTGGTTGGGAGCCTAACATTTTAAGAAATGACCGTTTTTTTGTTTTTTTTAAGGAAAATGAACGAGGAGTACTTGTGGCACCTTAAAAACTAACATTTATTTGGGCATAAGCTTTCATGGCCTAAAACCCACTTCATGTAGAGTGGAACATGCAGTAGGAAGATGTATACACAGAGAACATGAAAAGATGAGGGTTGATGTACCAACACTAGAAGACTAATCAATTAAGGTGAGCTGTTATCAGGAGGAAAAAAAACTTTTTGAAATGGGCTATCCTGATTATCACTACAACAGTTGACAGGAAGGTGTGAGTAACAGTACAGGAAAATGTAGCAGAGGGAAATAACTTTCAGTTTGTGTAATGACCCAGCCACTCCCAGTCTTTATTCAAACCTAGTTTAATGGTATCTATTTGCAAATTAATTCAAGTTCTGCAGTTTCTTGCTGGACTCTGTTTTTGAAGTTTTTTGTTGAAGAATTGCCACTTTTAGGTCTGTTGCTGAGTGACCCTCTAGTACTTGAAGTGTTTGAACTGTTCTGCTGCTGGTTTGTGAATGTTATGATTCCTGATGTCAGATTTGTTCCATTTTAACATGGCTACCACTCTAAAACCTGTCATTTATTTAGAGTGCGTCAATCTATGCGCCCAACCTGAAGGAGTCTGAATGGTTGCTTGGTGATTTTTGAAAATTAGGCATGAAAATCTTGGTCCTATATCCTGTTTTAGGCTCCTATAGTGTCCAGAGTGTCTAACGCAACAAATTTTCCTTATTCTTTCCCCTCAAGAAATTTGCTGTGACATGTTGTAGTGCTGCTGAAGGCAGGTTTGATGCTTTCTTCTGCCCCTTCCCGCCCCTTGTTAAAATGAGTATACTGAAAATATTCCCATTGGAATATTTTAAAATGTATGTTGAGAATTAATATAATACGGTTTGTATAGTAGAACAAGGTTGGGCTTTAAAAAACTGATGTTTCACCAATACCATTTTATCTTGTTGAATAATATAAAACTTTTTATTTTTGTACAAGGTCCTACAATTGTTCTGCAACACTTGCTGTGCATTACTACTTTGCTGTTTTGGGTGAAAGATAAAAAGTTGTTGAACTGCTAAAGTGGACAGGGTTTAAAATTACAGACACTACTTTCCTTTGCAGCCATAATATGTTTGTTTTGGCAGCCTGTATCCTCACTGAAACACACAACCATTCCTTTTTAGTAATTATTCACTGTTCTCAGTCATACTATATAAAGTATTAGTATATTACTCATGGTGCTGGAATAAGTTACTCTTTCACTATACCCAAATGCATAGAAAATACTTTAGGCTAGCTAGTTACATAATTTGATGGGTATTAACAATGTACGGGCATATACTAATAGTAATTGTATGTTTAAAAATGACAGAATGGTCTGTGGCATTTGACCTCTAAGAAATGTAGACAGATCTTATGGGAGTGCACAGATACCTTAATGCTCTGCTGTTGCCTGTTTTTGAGTGCACTATGGATAGTTGCTGTAGATCAGGGGTCTCAAACTCAAATGACCACGAGGGCCACATGAGGACTAGTACATTGGCCTGACGGCCGCATCGCTGACATGCCCCCTGCCGCCCCAGCCCCTACTCCACACCTTCCATGAGGCCCCACTCCTGCCCCACCTCTACCCACTCCTCCCCTTCTCCCATTTCAACACCTTATCTAATGCTCATCTGTTTTCCAATAATTTTTGTGTGTTTAAAAAGTGGTGACCTTTCCTTTTTTTCAGGAAAAAGGAAAAGAATGTTACTAGTGGCTCCCTCTCATCTTTTAACCAAGGAAAATTCTGGTTCCTCAACTAGAAACAGCTAATGGTGATTGGGTCATTTTAGACCTTTGTATTTAGACTTTGAAAGTCTCCATTCTTCTCTTCCTGTGAACAGCCATTCATTTTAAAATTCATTCTTTTCAGAACATTGCAGCCCTATTTGTCCATATACAGAAAAATTATCCTTTCATTCCTTTCTTTGGAGATTTCCACTGTCTTTTGAGAATCCTCTTTATCACTAGAAAGTAACTTTCTTCGTTAGTGAAGTCATTAAAACCCACATTTCCATCTACTTCTGTGGTACTTCCATCTCCTTACTCTTTTTCTAGGTCAGTTCTGACCTCTTGTTAGTGCTGTGCTTCCTCTCTTTTGTCAGACTGATCCTTTATTGCTGCTGCAGCAGATCTTTGGAGCAGTTTTCCTGCCTTCCTCTGCCTTAGCCATTCTTCTGTCAACTTTCAGATTTAAGTTCAAAATCTGCCTGATTGTTACCTAATATTTGTAAACTGCTGGCAAGTTCTCCCATACCAAGAACTGCAATGACCAACCTTCCATGCCTCTCCTTACTGCCTGTCACCATCTACAATGAGATCTTCTTATAGAAATATTTCTTTTGTAAATCTAAGAGAGTTAATTTTGGTGGTGTAATACTACAGAATAAGTTCTGAGCATTTTATTCAGCAGGAATAGATTACCTATCTTTTAGTCAGTGGATGGGCCAATGCTTTCAAAGTTGCAGATAGATGCCTCTGCTTTGAGTCAGTTGGTATTTTCAGATAGCTGAAAATTGAAGACATTTCTCCCACAACTTTAGTAGATTTACTTTCCGTTTTGGTGGCAAGTAGCTTGCAATGCAAGGTTCAGAGATATAGAGACAGAAAAATTATAGTCTCCAGGGTTGTTGAAGCTCAGTAAATAAAGCTACATTAACCCAGATCTCTTTAGAAAGTATCTGCTTTCATAGTGAGTACCAAGTCAAGAAACCAATTGCTTCATTTTTTTCCCCAGAGATTTTGGGCAGCTGCAGCCCCCCTGAAGTCAGTGGGAGCTAGAGGTACTCCAAAACCCTGAAAATCAGGTCATAATATTTGCAATCACACAGGGAAATAAGTATTGTTTGAGGAGAGGTGCTTAGAAGAGAAATGTTTGCTCTTCATGCCATATAGCACTCCTTACCTTCATTTTTATCTTTCCTTTCTAACAGATAAATTCAGTTTGATCATTTCATAGCTTGCTCCACCTCTGAATTTAAGATCTTTAATCTGTTCCTGAATGCTTGAGTTTCTAGGTTAGCAATATAGTATAGCATAGGTTTTTTTTTTTTGTTTTTTTTTTTTTTCTGAAGCTTCTTTTGTGTGTGCACTTATCTTCTGGGGACAGTTTCAAATCAGATAATTCAAAATTGTTAGGAAATAAATACTGGACTGGATTGTGTTTACCTAGCTTCCTTTTATTTTAAACTTGAGGGGGATTGCATATGTTTAGAATTCCAAGATTAAAAAGAATTAAGTGTGATTTAGTAGTTTAAAGGGAATGTTAATGTAGGGCAATGGAGCTGAGGGTGGGCAGTGACAGCTGAACTGCTGGCAATTGATAGCCTGCTGGCCAGCTGCTGCAAGGGAACTTAAGGGAGTGGGGAGCTGATAGTGGGGCTGCTGGTCCACCCTGGTTCCAACCCCGCACCAGCTAGCTCCAACAGGCTGCCCTTCCTGCATGCAGTGGACAAAGAAGGCGGCTGCCAAACAACATTAGAAGGGAGCATTGCACAGCTTTAAACAAGCATGCTCCCTAACTGATCAGCAACGTAACAACGAAACGTCGTTAACCAGGATGACTGTAAGTGAGGGGTTACTGTAGTCTTTGTGGTTTAACAGTTAAATTTTCTTATCCTTAAATGCGTCTCTCCCCAGACTCTCTAATAAAAGAAACTGTGCATTGCAGTATTTTTGTCTATAGTCAAAGTGATAAACTAATGAGATTCTTTTTCTCTACAGTTTGTTTACCTTATTTTCTTTATTTTGGTTTTCTCTTTTTTTGTTTCACTTCTAAATCCTCAAAACAGGCTGCTATACAATGAATATGATGAAAACAATAGAAGTAATGTTGGAAGCTTTATAGTGACTTGTTTCTCTTGTAAATAAAAATATTTGGATGCAGTTAGGAGTCAAAGTATAGCCAGAAATGGGTCCAGAATAAAATCAGAACATGATCTCAAATCCATTTTTTAACCAAAATATGTATTGGATGTATCCTGACTTGGATGCGATTATATAAACTTTTGGAAAATTTTGGAAGGTAAACCTTTATCTTTTGTGTTAAATAATGTAGTTTCTTTTAAAAACAAGTGAATGTAACTGTATTGACTGTATGGAGCATAAAGAAAGTACTGGTTCTTTAATGATTGCTTTTCAAATTCCCTCAGTAATTGTGTACAGTGGTAAGAAATCTGCTAACAGGGTGTGTATTTTTCTCTCCTAAATGAGCGGCAGGGTGACTGCCCTTAAGTTATTGCCTGAGCAACATTATCTAATCTAAGTGGCGTGCTCTAGTTCTTTGCACAAACCTCTAAGAAGACAAGGTAAACTGATTTGACTGATATTCACTGGTGTTGATTTAATCCAAAAGATGAAGGGAATAGAGTGAGGCATAAATATTCCTAAATATTTTAGAAAATGGATACAGGAAAGAAAAAAATATATACCAAAATGGTAACGAAGATTGTAGGTATTCAGTAGCTGGATGGCAGAACTACAGATGTAGTCGACTTAGAATAATTTTGTACTTGAAATGAGTGATGTTTTTGAGTGGTTGGTGTAAGGGAATTAGAAATAGCCAGTGTTGCCATTCTTACAAGTGCTATGCTGCTTTGGAGTATGAGGGTGGTTTTGAGAAAGGAGTTAAAGTGAATTAACTAATGTGAAATATTTTAATGTAAATTTAAAAGTTGTTAGTAAAGGCACTAAAAGAAGGGGCTTGAGCCTTAAGCAGGAAATCTAGAAGATGGAAACCTGTTTTTTTAAAGTAAGAATCATACTTGTGTATATTTCACTGGTAGCAAAATGTGATTATAACTTTAAAATGAATGTCAGTGGTGTGTATATAATCAAAATTCACCACTGGGTGGGTGTGTGTGTGTGTGTGTGTGTGTATATGTGTATATATATGTGTGTGTGTATATATATATATTTTATATAAAAAATTATTCAGTAAACTTGAGGTTTTTACTCCTTGGACTGTGGACTAGTTGGGCAGTAGATTGCTAGTATAAGGGTTGGAAAAGAAACCTGCAAATTCAACAGCTTTACAAATCTGGCTTCTTGTAAGTACTTGGTTAATGAAACTGAAAGGATACAGGTGCTAACATTCTCTGACGTTCTCTTGACACTGTTACAATAATACCTTGTCTTTAGACAAAGATTGTTTTTTATTATAAGAGAAACTTCTTTTGTACTAAAGAATGCTTGGCTCCTGAGCATCGTTTTAAGTGATGATAGTGTGTATATATGTCGTTTAGCCCTGGAGTAACAAGCAGAAAAAATTGATCCAAAAATTTAGAAGCCTTTCTGATCCAAAAATTACCTGTAATAACTGAACTCTTGGCTTTCTGTTTGCAAGTTTTAGGTTCCTTGAATCGCTTAAGGCAGGTCTACACTTAAAATGCTGCATCTCGATGTGGCTTTGGTGCTGTAGTACTTTAATGAAGGCACTCCTAATCCAGCAACAGAGAGCTCTCCTGCCATTTTAGTCAATCTGCTTCCCCAAAAGGCAATAGCTATGTTGATGGGAGAAGCTCTCCTTCCTACATAGCGCTATCTACTCCAGAGAGTGGGGGTTAAGTTGGTATAACTGCATTGCTCAGGGATGTAGATTTTTCACACTCCTGAGCAATGTAGTTATACCAATAAAGGTCTGTAGTGTAGACCAGACCATAGGCTCTTATTTCAAGCATGAAGTTGTTTGAGTGCATGATTGTGGTTGTCTGGGCAGTAGGTGTGACTTCCAGATGTTATGCTTTGAGTATTCAGATACAAATTTTATTATTGTAGTTGTATTTTAATTTTAGAAAACAGCTTTTCTTTGTGCAATTTCTTTCTACTTATGTTCACCATGATCGTAAACTACTTAAGATATCTCTGTTGGCTCTATAGGATTATTCAGTGCAAACAAAAGGTTGAATTCTGTAAAATGCTGAGAGTTTCCTACAAACACCTTTAGCTCCCAATTATTGGAAAATTGAGAGTGCACAGCCCCTTTTAGGAAGTACTTACCTCTCACAATTCAGTACAATGTTCAGATACACATCCCAAAACCATTCAAATGGTATTTATCCAAGGTGCGTCCTATCACCCATAAAAAAGGAACATGATAAAGATAGACACAGAGCAGCTGAATTGGAACATCAGATTACAGAAGGAATTTGTTACTTTTGGGATACTGAATACAGAACAAAATGGTTCCTATTTCCTGTAGTCTGTCCAAAACTTTATAAATATATTGGAAATATGATTCTATATTAGGAATATTATCTACATTAAGACTTTGGCATGGGGAGAAGGAATCATCAGAGTTGAAAATAATTCCTTCTATCAGTTTAATAGAAGTGAGCAGTAAAAAAGATCTTTTGTAAGAAAATGGTGCTGGTGTGGCTGGATATCTCTTTATAGTATTCTGTTAGTTTCTAAGTTGCCATAGCATTATTTAAATCAGCTTTTTGGTCAGTGTTGCCTTTTTCAATCATGATATTGTATAATATTTAATGAAACTGCAAATGATGATGATCTGGGACTATGTCTTGTTCATTTAGACTCTGTCAGAGGTGATGAGTTCCCTTAATTGTTCACAATATTGCAGCGTGGTAGTCTGGAAAGTTTCTGGAATATAAGAACAATACACTGAACAAGCAAAATGAAAACACATCAAAATTATTAATTAAAATCTCTCCAGAAAACTTTGTTTTACTGTAAATTTAAGTATACCGTATCCTTGACCTTCATGCACTTAACTGACTTTCTAATTTACAGCAAAGAGTTTATTAAAAGAATGTCATTAACTTTAGTTATAGGGAACTGACTTTCTCACCCCGGTCCTAAAACATTTTCTGCTTTTACTCATGTAGGCCATGGTTACACTGGCACGTTATAGCGCTATAAAGCCCCCACGAGCGCTATAACCTCCTCCCCGTCCACACTGGCAAGGCACGAAGAGCGCTATAACCGCTGAGTTATAGCGCTATTGTTAATCCACCTCCGCATGGGGAATAAGGGCTGTAGTGCAGCTGCTGTAGCGCTACAGCAAGAATGTGGACACCCACTGCGCATTAATTGGCCTCCAGCCTGTCCCATAATTCCCGTTCGAGCCACTCTGGTCATCACTTGCAAACTCTTTTGTCCTGTCCTCAGGTGACCACACGTCAGACCCGCCCTTTAAAGTTCCAGGGAAATTTGAAAATCCCCTTCCTGTTTGCTCCAGCCAAGCGTGGCGTGCTCTCAGGGAATCCTTGCAGGCGATCATTCTCATTGATCTGATTGATTGCATGGCGTGGTCTCAGGGAATCGTTGCAGGTGATCATTCTGATTGATCATCATGACTCCACGTGCCATGCCTCCTCACAATAGGCGATCCCCAGCATGGAGCAATAGCGAGGTGCTGGACCTCATCAGCTGTTGGGGGGAAGAGGCTGTTCAGTCTCAGCTGCGGTCTAGCCGCAGGAATTTTGACACCTATGGGCAGATATCACGGGCCTTGGCAGAAAGAGGCCATGAGCGGGACACTCTGCAGTGCCGTGTTAAGGTAAAGGAGCTTAGGAATGCGTATCGCAAAGCCCGCAAGGCAAACGGCCGCTCCGGGGCAGCCCCGGTGACTTGCAGATTTTATAAGGAGCTGCACACGATACTTGGTGGTGATCCCATGGTCACTCCATCGACCACCACGGACACTTCCCAGCCCACCAGTGAAGTGGGGGGTGAGGAGGACGACGAAGAGGAGGAGGAGGAGGACGAGGCGGTAGCGACCCAGGGCACGGAGGAGTCCCTGGACGCATGCAGCCAGGAGCTCTTCTCAACCCAGGAGGGCAGCCAGCCACAGCGTCCGGCGGTTGCAGGGGCCAGCTCAGCAGCGGATTGCGGAGGTAAAGCTGCTTTTCTAAGGGGAAGGCAGGCAGCTTGGGGTGGAAGGGGATGCTTGCATGCTTGCCTACATGTGGAATAGAGCATTGATGTAATCTATCACATCGCGGTAGTCATCATCAGTAATCTCTTCAAAGGTCTCAATAAGAGCGCTTGCAATGTACCTGCGCAGGTTTCCCGGGAGAGCCAGTGTGGTCCCCGTCCCGGTCCCGGTCACTAGTCCTTGCCACTGTGCTACAATGGGTGGGGGGAACATTGCTGCACATAGGCAAGCTGCATATGGCCCTGGGCGGAAGCCGCATCTCGTTAAAATCCCTTCCCTTTGTTCCTCAGTGACTCGAAGCAACGAGATATCTTCCAGGACAAACACCTACAGAGAATGTTGGAACAGTGTTCAGAGTAGGGCTCCTGCCACTTCCCGGCACTCCACCCCACCCCCCGCCACAGCTTTTCAGGGCAGGGAAGAAATCCTTCCCCCTGCC